>PVHY01012543.1:12010-44272 GCA_004024945.1 Uropsilus gracilis | reverse complement strand
GCAGCACACTGCTTCCGTGACCAGCCTGAGTTGTTGGACCTGAGTGCAGCCCTGTGCATGACCCACAAGGTGGCCATGTCCTACCAGCGCCCCTGTACCAGACCCTCACTGCTCTCACATGCAGAACTGTTCCTCACGGCAAAGCTGCAGGATAGGTTGCAGCTCCAGCCCCAGCCCATTTTACAGATGAGGAAACGGAGGTGTTTCCACAGGCACGGCCTTGCAAGTGCTGGGCAGCGTGCCGCAGCCTGTGGTATGGGAGGGCCTGCCACACCACCACCTCTGGTGGCCATTTTTAACTTTTTTTTTTTTTTGAGACTAGGTCTTGCTATGTTGCCCGGGCAACTGCAGGCTCATGTTGCCTAGCATACCACATACTCAAGCCATCCCTAGCCTCAGCCTCCCAGGTAGCTGGGATTACAGGCATGTGCCACCACGCCCAGATACTTTTTGAGACTAGATCTCACTATGTTGCCCTGGGCAGGATTCAAACCCACAGACTCAAATGATTCCTAGTCTCAGCCACGCTCTAAGGCTGTGCTTAAAGGCACGCACCACCATGCCCGGCTCATTTCTGACTTCGAAATAAGCGGCTTCAGCAGAATAGAAAGGAGAAAGAGAGAGATGTAGAATCCCGGAATGGTCTTTGTGGGACTTGGCAAACATCTCTAGGGTGAAAAGATGGACAGAGGTTGTTCTGGAATCTAGGCCAGGTGACCAGCAGTCCGGGACTAAGGCTGGGCATGGAAGGCACCTGGGAACAAGGCTGGGGAGACACTGGCTCTCAGGCTGGTTCAAGTTCACCCTCAGGACTGACCCTGAGCACCTCCCTGTGCTTTGAGTTGCTGTCTGTTCTTGGGGTGATCAGCACCCACTTAGCACAACTGACATGGGACCCAGACTCGGGAGGCACTCCCAGCAGCACCTGGCTCACACACCAGGCTGGTTCGCTGCTATTTTCTACCAAAAGACCAAGAGCAGCTGGTGGCTGCAGCCCAGGGCCTCCTGAGAGCTGTCCAGGCTGCTGGTTGGAAACACAGGCCCTCAGGGGCGGAGGGACCAACCTGGACTTGAGCGGGCCTGCACCACCTCTTTGAGCCCCATCTGGCCTTATGCAGTAGTTGGTGCTTTCACAGCCCCATTGCACAGGTGGGAGGACTGAGGGGCAGCCCCTGGAAGAGGCTGTCCCAGACTTCCACAGACTCAGAGGCTGGGCGGGGGCGCCTTCTAGAACAACTCCGTGTAGAGCTTATGTTCCTTCCCTTGATCCACTGACCCGTGTTTGAGGCCCTGCTCCCTCTCTCCCCGCCGCCTCTTTCCTTCTTCCCTCCTGACCGCTGGTGGCATCATTCTTGTTTCCTTATCTGTAAAATGGGAATCTAAACGGCACCTTGTCTTGGGGTTGCTGAGAACAGAGGTGGGGCAGGAAACGTAAGTCCTGAGCTCAGCATCTAGGCAAAGACTGACATTTGTGGGGCTCTCGTGACGCACGTGAGTCTCTGTGACTTGTCATCACTCACTCAAGAGACGCGTGACTCTGTGCTCACGGCCACACACAGCCAGTCCCATTCAGCAGTGTCTTCCTAGAAAACTTTTATGGGCAGACAGCGTGGGCCAGCCCCACTCCAAACATGACGGACATAGCCCCCCCCTCACCCCACACCCTCCGCCCTTTCCCCCCTTTGCCTGGCGGCCAGAACACCTCGGGGAGGAGCCGGCCCAGTGCAAGGAAGCACTCATTATCCGGCAGCGAGGAGCCACTCCTGCCACGTCTCCCAGCCGTGCCCCCTCCTCCTGCCACCACCCCCATCGGAGCCGCTGGGGCTGCGGACTTCTCAGGCCAAGTATCTGGGGCCAGATGTCGTAGGACCAGCGAAAATCAGGCGGACCCGGGGTGGGGGCAGGGTGGAGGGGGCATGTACTGGGTGCAGATATATGAGCCCAGGGACCCGGCTGAGCAGAGCGGAGACGGTCCAGCCAAGCGCACGCACATCTGCTCCCCACGTCCAGCTCCTCTCCTCTGAAGCCTGGAGGAAATGCCTCTTGCCAGCCACGGGATGGGCAGTGGCCAGAAGAAGGTCGTCTGGGCTCTGTGCTTCCTGCTCCTGCTCCTCGAAGTCGAGTCCGCCAGGAATAACTTGAAGCGCAATGTAAATGCCAGGGGGAGCTGGGAAGAGACAGGCACTGAGTCCCCAGGTGCTGAGAAGTTCTGGGAGCAGCCTCTGCACGCAGGGCAGGTGGGTTTCTTTATCGGTGCTACTGCAGGATGGGTGGGTCTCGGGGTCCTCTCGCAGTGCTTTGCCTGCGGGAGAAGGGACACGGGCTGGCTAGCTGCGTGCAGGGCAGCGGGCACCTCGTGCATCCCCAGACACGCTGCGGGTGGGCCCACAAACTCACCACTGAGCGCTTTGGCTCCACTATAACTAACCGCATATTGACGAAATGTAACTCACATTGAGTGTGGATCTGCCTATGCACTGCAGCCGTTATTCGTTCGGTGGACATTCAGCTGAAACTGCCCGGTGCTGGGTGCTGCGGGGGGTGCCATGGGCACAAGACGGAGACACAACCCCACCCCCTGAAGGTGGCATGGTGGCATGGGAGAGGCAGTTGGGTGACAAGTGACCGCAGCACAAAGGGGTGGCCAGCATGGCATGGCTAGTGGTGAGGAGCTTGCGGCTGCAGCCAGGTGTCTGGCTTGGGGTCCAGATGCTGCTGCTGGCCAGCGGTGTCACTTGGGCAAGTTGCCAGATGTCTCAGAGCACCGATCACCTCATCCAGAAAGGATGGAGGGACGAGATCCTTCCTACAAAGGCACGTGCTCGTTGCTGTTTGCCAAGCACCGTGCTGGGCTGTGGGGATGCCTGTCTTGGGGAGCTCATGGTACTCCCGTGAGCTGGGGGGTGGCTAAGAGACAGTGAGAGATAAGCGGGAAACTGTGTTTGGTGACAAGTGTTGAGGAGCAAAGTAAAGCAGATGGGGCTAGTGGAGAGGGCAGAGTGGGGGCGATCCCATGTCAGGGCCGCAGGCAGAGAGGGTTCAGGAAAAGTGCTCTGAGCACCCTCTGAGGTTGGAGGGCTCCAAATGCGGAAAGCACGTTACGCAGACCAGAGGTCTGCATCCTGGCAACTTTTAATCAAATGAGTGTGAGATTGGTTGGTGCTCGTCTTCACAGATGAATGTGGGTTATTGAGAGTGGGGTCCGATTCGGTCTCATTCAGTGCTGTGTTCCTGGTGTCTTGCCAGATGTCCTTAAGTCTATGTCCCATACATTCTTAGGGGTAACTATGAGCAATGATATGGGAGTCCAGAAGAATGAGTGCAGTTGTGCCCCACCCAGGAGAGTCAGAAAGGGTTTTCCAAGGTTGCAGACATTCTTCCTGGGCCTTTGAAGGATAGATAGGTGTTTTCCAGATGGAAAAGAGAAGGGAATGTTTAATGACCCCCATGACCGCCATACATTCCCTGCTCTGTGGGATGAGTGAAACTGCATTGAGGTTGATATTAGCCTCCCAGGCTCTGCTTCACAGGCAGCTGCTCCTGTGAAGTGACAGGAGGTCACATGAGAGTGGAAAAGAGCATAGAGTGAAATGGTGGTGTTTGGAGGAAGAAGGATTCATTTGACAGTGCAGTCACAGAGGGCTTCCTGGAGGAGGTGAACACCCCGGCCAGGTCATGAAGAACAATTAAGAATTAGGAGGAGGGAGAACAGCCTTAGAAGAAAACTCTGTGGGTGCTGAGGCCCCAAGGCTGAGGATGCATATGGGAGTGGAGGCCAGTCCTCACCTTGGAGAGAACTGGTGTATGCAAGGAAGGAGAGAGAGGGTGTCCCTGTTCCATGCTCTCTGCCAGCCCAGCATGATGATTTAACCCTCCAAAGTACTTAGTGCTTTGGTTCTAGGACCCCAAAGAAATTTCCATCACAGCATCTGGTCTTGTTTCCCCCTCATCCCTGAGTGTGCTAGAAAAGGATGCAGTGAGTTCCTCACTAGGAGGAAGGGGGAAGCTGGGTGGGTTGGGGACAATGTGCACAGGGGTTCGGGATCTTTAAAAACACAGGCCTGGGAGCAGGTGCTGAAGCTGGCTCACTACCTCCACCAACTGTCAAATGCAAATGTTCCAGGGTGCACCTTGCTGTGGTCTCCAGTTACCAGGGGCCTCCCATTCACCCTGGTACCTCTTCTCAGGAGTGCCCCCAGAAGAGAGATGGGAGGAGGTGAGGCTACCCCCCCAACACTCCTGTAATCCGCTAAGCAACTTTGGACCTCAGGGCATAAGCTGGGTGATGAGGCTGAGGCCAGAAGACCTCCAGAGCTCTTGCAGCTCAGATTCTAATTCCACGCACGTGTCCAGCGGGCACTTGCGAGTCATGGGAAGCAGCTTGCAGACAAAGCCTTCCTATGTGACTCTAACCCCCAGGCTGAGTCACCCTTGGAGCTGCAATGAGGGTGTCAGGAAGCCATGTGTCTTGTCATGGACTGCGGCAGTTCTGCCACCTCGCAAAGTTAGGTAGACCCTTATTAAAGACGAGACCATGCTAACTTAGCATCAATAATTTATATTTAAAAATAAGAAATGCATCTCTTCCTGATTACTTTCCTCTATCTTATTTTTTGTTGCTCTTGAGGTTACGTCTCTAGTATCTGTGTGGCACAAATACCACCAAATGAGGAGCCCCTTGCAGAGGGCCTACCAGAAAGTGGGGTGCCTCCCAGTAAGTGGGCACCCAGTGTGTTCTTCTGGGTGAATTATGGGTAAATGCAATGTCCAGAAGAATGTATGCAGTGCTGTCCCAGGAAAGTCAGGAATGTTTTCCAGCCTTGGGAACTTTGATCCCAGGGCTTTGAAGTGTGAACTGGAGTGGCCCTGGGCTGGTTTCTTTGTGCGGTGTGCGTTTGACTTGGAGACAATGCCAGAGAGGCAAGCATGCTCTGATACTCCCACAAAACCCTGCAGGAGGCTTGTAAGGAGAGGTTCCTCCCCTTTGAGCCGCAGTTTCTCATCCACGGCCCCCAGCCACAGCAGTGTCTGCTCTGAGTCCAGCGGGAAGATCTCCAGGCCTGGTGCAGTGCCACCTGCACTCCATATGCACCACTTAAAAACCTCACCAAAGCCAAATATTTATGAGGCTGGAGAGGACAAGCCAGTGTCTGCAAATAGCCTGGAGGCTTTCTGGGGGTGCAGTCAGTTCTGCGGAACTGGTATCCTTGATTCCCCTTTTCTTGGCACTTGAAACCTCTAAGTACCCTTCTTTACTGGGTACTTGCCACACACCAGACAGGTGTTTGCCACACATTCACACCCAGAATCCTCTGGGCACATGTGCCAGGTGGGATCAGTGCCCAGAGATGGGGACACCCAAGGTTCCCGTGTGCCACTGGCTCAGGTCTGTTTTATCCCCTCAGCTCCCATCTGGGGCAGCTGGGGATGGTTGTGCAATTTGCCCCCTGCCCAGAGTGCCTGCCCATCCAGGGAGCTGTAGCTGCAGGGAACAGGATGGTCCCTTCCATGTAGATAGTCCTCACCTCCTCCATCTTCTGGGGTTCGGCCTATGCGCTGCCTTCTCCTCAGTCTCCCCACCCTGCTTCTCTGTTCCTCCCTTACTTCTGGGCTCAAGAACCTTCTAGGATATCTCTTGCATGTCTCACTAAGACCTAAGAGTGGGGGAGTGCCTCCTGCTCCTTTGCATGCCTCACTCCTGATGCTTCCCCTACTCCTAGAACCTTAATGAGATGACACCCCATCGGGGTCCACCATCAGGGCCACTGAGTACCTCCCTTAGGAGAAGGGGCTGCTCCCTGAGCCCCGGGGGCCCTATCTGGAGACTGGGACGTGGCCTCTGGGCTTGACCGCTCCCCAGTGTCTAGCACAGACCTGGCACACAGGGACTTCTTAGGAACAGAGAATGAGCAGATAGATGAGCAGGCTAAGCAGGTAGATGGAAGGAAGGAAGAGGAAAGGACTGTTGTGGGGTCGCCTGGGGCACGAAGCTTTCTCCTCTCTGGACCTGCATTCTCGTCTGACTTACTGTCCTGCAGTGACTGCCCGGTGGCAAGGAGCAGGAGCCGCGTGTGCACAGGCCATTCCCCAGGCGCTTCCTACCTGGGAGTGTGCAGAGGAGGTGGGCACTGTGGTTGGGGACTTCCCGAAAGTCCATGCAACTCACTGCACTAGAGGGGGGCCACCCAGTGTCTGAGCTCAGGAGAGACACCGCCCCCAGGGTCCAGCCACAGAAATGATGGGGTCCTGACCCTACACTGCAGGGCGGCCAGACCTGCAAAGCCAGAGGCCTGTCCTGTAGGCCTCTGTGTGTGAAACAAACTCACCACATAGCAGACCCACGGAGACAGAAGTGGACTGGCGGTCTCCAGACAGGAGGGAGCAGGCAAGGAGAAACTGCTTGATGAGGTAGAATGGGTGTCTGGGGTGACGTAGTGTTTTGGAAGGCGGTAGAGGTGGTGGCGGTGCAGTATTGTGACACTATCCATGCCCCGAGCTGCCCACACAGGTTATTACAATGGCACATTCCACCTTATATATAGTTTACCCCAGTGATGGAAAGGAAAACTACCCACAACTACAAGGAGCTTCTGTGAAGGGTGGGGGGTGGGGCATGGCGCTACATGAAGTTAGGGGAGTGGATGGTGGTCCCCACCGTGTCCCCAGCACCCCAGGGTGCTCCCATGTGCTCCAGATCACGCTTCCGGCTTAATTTCAAGGCCTTCCCCACAGAGAGCCTGAGAGCCGCATGTAGATTTCCCTTAAACAGATCGTAATGTCCTGCCTTTCCCTTCCATCATGGTTACTGTCTGCACATTTACTATCCTTTTTCTGTGGTTTTGTTTAGTTTTTCTTTAACTACTTTGGCAGGTGATCCCCAAAAGCCACTCCTGGGCTGAACCTGTGTGATGTTTGCTTTAGCATTCATCACTGTTCTGAGTTGAGCTGGGATTTACTATTGAATGAGTGAATAAATTAGACTAAAGCCATCCAGAGCAGAGTAAGAAGGATGGAAGACTCTTGGGTACATGAGGGGTGCTTGAGGGATGATAACTTAAGAAGCTGTGGCATTTGGGGTCTTGCTCATACACTGGGATCCTGGGTTTGGAGTAGCTCTCTGAGGCAACCCCGTTATCCAGCACCCAGTTTTGCTGCCAAAGCCACAGCCGAGGTCCCAAGGCATCAGGAAATGGAGTTCTGAACTCTAAGCCCAATGTTCCAGGGAGAGACATATTTTTAGAACTTTGACGTCCACATTCCAGAGGAAGAGCTAGGAATGCTGAGAGGAAAATTGGCTTTCTTCCTGTACCAAGTCAACCAGTCCTGGGGTGTGTTTCTATTAGTCCAGCCATTAAGTCTCTAGAACATTCCAAAGAAGGGTAAAACTCTTCAGGGGAGCAGAGGGCATGGGGATGCTGAGGAAAGATGTGGTAAATTGGTGCAGCTCTGGGGATGGTATTCTTTCTCCTTGAATGGAAATGGTTTAAATTTCTTTCCCTGATCATAAAAATAATGTTTACTGTCAAAGAAACTCAGTTCAGAAGTTTTAAGTAAAAAAGGATGTTAATTCTTCCTTTAAGACACAAGGTCTGCTCACATTTTGGGGTGCCTAAACTTGCCCCAGGGTGCAGTTAGACACAGCATATGTTTCTTAATTTTATCTGTGCTGGTTTAAATTTTTGTATTGAGATGAAAGGCACGTAATATCAAAATTATTTTAAAGCATAGAATTCAGTGTTACTTCATTTGTGGTCCGGTGCGCCCCTCGCTGGTCTAGTTCCAGGACATTTCATCTCCCCAAAAGCAGCCCTACCTCCATTAACAGTCTCCCTCACTTTCCCTCCCCCATCCTGGGCACCCTGGACAGTCATGTACACATGGAATCAGACTGCGGTGTTCCCTTCATACTGCTCTGCGCCTCACTGTTCTTCCTCCAGCCGTGTGTGGACGGACATATATTCTGAGTGTCCACCTTGGGCTGTGGCTCCCTTCCTCAGAGGCTTCTGTCATGGATCAGGGCACAAAGGGCCATTACCTAGTTGGCACCCAGGTCATTTGCCTCACTGGGGTCTGGACCTGGGCTTGCCAAAGGGGGTGGGAGGACCTTCCCACTGGAGGGACCAGAACTGGCCTGTCCTTACCCACTTCCTGAGACAGCCAGCAGAAGGCTGTGCAGATCTCCCGAGGCCCTCAAAAGTGTCTCCCTGAGGGAGGAGAGAAAATAGCCTCAGTGCCAGACCCTTAGGCAGTGCTTTTCTCTGCAGAGAACACACCAAACGGGCACCTGAGCACCACTTGGGGTGCTTGTTGCAATTCAGTGACCCTCTATGCAGCCTTGAGCAAGAATGAAGATAAAAGTAGTCACTCTGGGATTTCCAAGAAGGACGTTGTCTGTCTGGGACAAGTTGCCTCATTTCTCAAGGATTCGGGGTGCCACTCTTATTAGGTTGCAGAGGATCAAGGACCAAGGAATCAGGGTGTGTACAGTTTCAGGATCTGGGAAAGCAGAGAGTGATGGGAAGGAGGTCAGAGAAATGGAGGGAGGGGAGTCACAGGGCTGAGGGTCCTTTGACCTTTGACCCTCTCTGGGTGGGCTGGGGAGCCATTGGATGGGGATCTATTTTTTCATGAAAGTCAATTTCCCATTCAAAACTCCAGAGAACAGCCTGTGTGTAAACCTTCTGGGTCCATCACCTATAATGACATGAAATATTTCTCAAAATATTGAAGCCTTTAATCTGGGTTCCTGGGTGAATCCAGTTCTTTATCACCCACGACCATCTGGTGTTTCCACTCCCTGGAAATAACTTGGGAGATTTGACGTCTAAGGCGCTTACCTCTTTGTTCTCTTCTCCAAACTCTGAGAAATGACATTTGAATATTCCTGGCAGAGCAACCTCATATTTAAATTGATCTCACCTCATGCCCCCTGCTGGGGGCGGTGACTGGGAAATCAGCTGAGGTGGGTGAAGAGTGATTCACTGCTGATCTCTAGGTTCCATTAAATTTCGCAAACAGGCTAATGGAACAACAGGATGGGTGGGGAAATCAACTGTGCCCTGGATGGAGGCCGAGTCACTGTCACATTTGTTTAGAATTAAAACAGTGCAGACCCCACAGGGGTCCAGTGTCATTAATTCTGAAGAAAATGAACTAAGAACTGGTGATGGGAGATTACGTCCCCTGCTAGTAGCTTGGAAATCATCCATGAAGGAACAGAAATGAAGGGGTATGGAGCTGAGCAGGGGGTGGTGAAAGGCTGAAGCGAGAGTTGGGGGGGACCATATTCTGGTCACCCCTTTATTTGGGGGAGGAGTAGACCTTCATTTTCTTATCTGCCAAATGCTGCTTTGTGTTCACAGTTTTCCCATCAAGTCATAGATAAGATACGTGTTTAATATATGCATATTACATATAAACTTGTAAGGATCTATTTATATTTCTATCTGGGAGGAAAGATAAATTCTCAGGGTACTGCCTGGATAAGCACCCTCCTTAGTCAGTGTTTCCTCCACTCCAGTCCCTCAGCTCTAATCCCTCTGGCAGTTAGGATTCCAACCGGCACTGGGCCAGGACTGACCGGTGTTTGCTTGGTGAGCCGACGCCCCCTGCAGGGCATTAGGAACATCGCAGCTGGATGCACATTTACGTGTTGACACTTAGTGGAAGGAGACCAGATCCCATGGGCCCATTCGCATCTCGCCTTTTCATTTTAAAAACTAACTATAGCATCACAAATATGTTTCCTGACTTTGAAAATTCTTCTTAAGTACGTCTTCTGCTTTTTCAATTTTAATGATCTTTTTTTTTTTGAGACTAGGTCCTGGTATTTTTGCCCGTGGAACCACAGGCTCACATTACCCGGGGTACCACGGACTCAAGCAATCCCCAGCCTCAGCTTCCCAGGCATGCACCACCACGCCCAGCTATTATTTTGGGACTAGGTCTTGCTACGTGCCCCCGGGGGGACTCAAACCGTGATCCCTGACCCCGGCTGGCCGTGGCTTCCTAGGCTGCCACTTACAGGCATGCACCACCATGCCCAACCTATAATTTTAATGAACTTTAAAAGGAAAATGTATATATGCATGGTTAAAAAATTTATATTTAAGCAGTATAAAAGTATACATATATGCTACAATGAGGAGAAATCCCCCTTGGATTCAGAACTGAATTCTTCTCTCCCAGGTAATCATGGGAACGTGTTTCTTATGCACCCTTCCAGAGGTCTCTAATCCCCTACACACCAATGCCTGCTCCAGGTGTGTGAAAATATCCATTTTGGACCATTGGGGGCTCTGTACACTGTCTGCACCTGCACAGCCCTCCCTTCCAGCACACCTGCCAGAACACCTGTGCTCTGCTGCTCGTGGCTGCACATCAGACCTTATTTCATGTCTTGGTTAACACAATAGGGGCAGGTGGTAATGGTAATTCCAGCTTGCAGACACTGTGTGGAGGCAGAATTTGGAAATAGGTACATGTTTGTAGAGCAACTGGTAGGGTGCTAAACAGGCCAACTTTTAGGTGAGAGGAAGGGTTCAGGCACAGACCAGGAAGAGGACCCGGTCAGATATCATGTTTTGGTTAGTGATGGCTGCTTGTAGGACAGTGCTCCCAAGAACCTAAGGGTGAACCTGGGAGCGTGGGGGAATGGCCCATCGAAGGTAGTTTCTTGCACTGTGACCTGTGCACAGTAGCAAACTTGCCTGAGGATGGGATTCTCAGAATGCATGCATGTGGTATTCCCAGCTGCACAGGAGTTACAGTGTAACTCCATGTGTATGTGGGGAGGGGTGCTGAGCAAGGGGTAGGGGGCATTAAACCCCACCCTGTGTGTACCCCACTTTCAAATCCAGAAGAGTGGATGATGTCTGCTGTCAAAGGGACCCAGAATGGGTTCTGATGTGACTTGAACTCTTTTTTAAAAAATTATTTTTATTTTTTTAAATTTTCATATACATTGGTCACATTTGTATAGTTATTGTTCCCGTTATGGTCCTCCCTATATACCATCATCACTCTGCTCCCCCTCTTCCCCATCCCTACTCCAGTTACTCCAACCCCTCTCTCACTGTTAAGTCATTGGTTGAAGTTTGCCGCACTGATCTCTCTTTTCTGGAGTAATGCCTCTTTCCTGGGTGAGGACCTGCGTCCCTGGAATGCACAGTACAGGCTGCTGGGATCTCCAGGGCTTACTGTGAAGCAGGCAATGAAGCCAGACTTAAACTCTTAATTGGTCCAGGGCCAGTATCCCCATGTGTTAATTACTGTATCTTACCTTTTCACTCTCTGTTGAAGCACAGCCCCGAGGAGGACATAAATCCAAAGTGTTCACTCCACAAACATCCACAGAGTGACCCCTGTATAGCCAGCACCCAGACCCAGAAGCAGACCAGGGCCCATCCCCAAGACTTCTGACCCCCTTTCCTTACCAAGCGGGTAGCCCACTGCTGTCCCAACAGCTGTCTCCAGGCAGCAGCTGTGCTTTTTTGCAAACTAAAAATGCAGATGGTATCAGGCTGTATTCCCTGGCGAGCTGGCTTATTGTCTATTTCATATGGTGTTTGTGAGATTTATTTAGGTTGGGTGAATTTACCCATTCTATTTGAGACTCGTAAAACCTCAGAGCTTTATATAAACATACAGCTGATAAAGAGCAAATATATATGTATATATATATGTATTTATGTATAGGTATATATACATACATATATGTATGTATATATGTATGTATGTTTGTATATGTGTATATATATATAGGGATGCTAGGGTGTGTATACATGCATGTTCATAGATCTACACATAATCACTTAGACTCCAGGTATATGCACATTCATATATACATGTCTCTGTCCGTGTCACTTCTGCACACATTTCTCCGGGGTCATAGGTCCTTTTTGCTTCTGATGACTGTTCATTCCTTTCATTTGGGGGGCTGTTACAAAGAGAAACAGCATCTTGTGATCCTCAGAGTAACCCACAGGTTCAGCTGTGAGCACACCAGGACCAGAGGCCTAGATAGGCCCAGCACACAGCCCAGGGGTGAGAAACCCTGACCGACTAACTGCAGCCACACCAGCTCACAGCACCCTTTTCCTGCAGGCCCAGGAGATGGATGAGTACCTGCCGCCAAACCATGACGAGGAATGTCCTCCATCTCCAAGATGGATGCCCCACAACTCCTGCAGGCCCAAGCGCTGCCACACCCACTCAGACTGCTCAAAGACTGAGCGCTGCTGTTACAATGGCTGCATCTTCACCTGCATGAATGCTGTGCCCCCCCCTCCAGGTTGGAAGCCCTGGGCCTGGGAAGGTGGGGGTGGGTACCACAGGTGAATTGTTCTGCCTGCCCAGAGGGACCGAACTTGGAGAGCTGAGCTGAAACTGGGGTGCCCTGGGCAGGGCCCCTGGGCAGGCCACGTGTGAAATGGGAACTTAGCTGCTCACTGAGCTAGCTCCACTGGGGTATATCTGTGCCTCCTGCCTATGTGGAACCTCACTGTTTCCCCACTCCTGGACCATGACTCTGCCTGTGGAGATTCCTCCAAAGTATCCAGATGTATGACTTTTGTCAAAAATACTGTACCACAGCCGGGCATGGTGATGTGTACCTGTAATCCCAGCTTCCTGGGAAGCTGAGGTTGAGTATCGCTTGAGTCTGCAGGATTGCGACTACCCTGGGCAACACAGCAAGACCTAGTCTCAAAAAAAAAAAAAAAAACTGTACCACACCATTATACCACCCATTATAGCTTCCAGTGTCCCCAGATACCCAGACTCCTTCAGTTTCCTGCCCACCCAGCCAGCCCCCTTTGCTGGCAATGCTGGCTCGAGGGGGCGTGCCTAGTCTCTAATCACCCGGATATGGTGTGGCTGTGGGACAGGACCATGCAGACTCTGGTTTAAATCCACAGGTTGGCTCAGATGCCTCCATCTGTAAAACCATACTGAAGTGAGAACAAGCAGCTCCCGGCAGTCTTCAGGGATCCTAAGGAGTTCAGCTTCCCGCAGGAGAGAGGAGAGGGAAGAGGGCAGCAGGGAACACTGGGAAGCATGGACATCCATCTTCTCTAGGGGGTAAAGGGAGGAGTCCGAAGCATTTCCTCCATGCTCAGCTCTGTGTAGAGCTGAATTTTTAGAAACAACAGCCTGACGGACTGCGCCTTTTAGAAGAGGCTGCCGGGATCCATGGGCCTACATCACTGGAGGCACTCTGACAAGGCAACCCCAGACCTCCACCCAAGGTCAAGGCGAAGATGACCATGCCGTTTCCTTCATTCATGGAGATGACGAGCACCCTTAAGTAACCTCATTATGACAATCTGTGATGTGCTCAGCCTCTTGGCCTGGCAGATGCCCATCAGCCCCTGATGGGAAAGACCAAATGCAGCCCCTCCTGGTGAAAGCAGCTTGTCAAGGTGCTCCCCAGGGTCGCCACTTCAGTAAGGGTGTCCCTTCCAAGGGCTGTGACTGGGCCTAAGAACCTCAACTGTGGAGGGTAGGGGTTACATATCACTACACATACACACACGCACACGCACACACATGAGTTAGATATCTAAACCATGTGCTTTTGAGCAGTGTACAAACTGTACAACTGTCCATAACATTCCCAATAACAATACATCATCTCATTTAATACCCACACAACCCCATGGGGCAGAGAGACTGCGATCTAGCCTGTTCTAGAGTTGAAGATACAGAATTTAGGAGAGGCCACGTCACTTGCTCACAGTCACACAGCAGGACTTTCATCAATTCAATCTTCTGACCATGGAGAAGTATCTATTACCTTAGACCCTGCATGCAGGGATGTAGGCCCCAGGAGCCATTTGTGGGATTTGGGATTCCCTGCTGCACAGAACATCCTTCCCCCAGGCACCCACAAACTTACATCCTCACCCCCAGCTCTTTGGTGAGCAGATGACTTGAGATGTACCAGGTTCTGTCCTGAATGCTGAGCCTCGTCACAAGCTTCATGTGGGCCCTCTCGGAGAGAACCCAAGACAAGGACTTGGGTGCAGGGAGTTTATTTTCAGCAGGGGATGCCAGGACGCTCCAGGAAGGGAAAAGACGAGTGAGAGCCTGGGCCTCCAGCTTTAGGGACCTGCAAATTGATGGCGGTGGGGACTTAGAGCAGGTTTCATTGTTCTAAAGTTTGTAGTAAAAATGCATGTTTCCTGCAGCTCCACAACCTCTGGCCAGTGCAGAGAAGGAGGCGCTAGTAACTATTAATGCACTTCCTCTTTGGTAAAAACAGCCTTGTCAGCATTTTCAGACTTGGTTCAAGGTGATAGGAAGGAGTGAAGGCCTGGAAGACAGTGGCTGTGGAACTCGGCCCTGTCACCCCCTGGGCTGGGAAGTTGCAGACTGTGACCTTGTGCCTCTGTTGTTTCAGTTTGCCCCTGAACCATCAGCTTGTGTGGCCTCGTGGTCTGTGACAGCCAGCCCCAGGCAGCCTTGTCACCGTGCACTCCTGGGAGACAGCACATCACCCTTTTATCTGTGTTATGTTTTGTCAAACTAAAGCAGAGATCATAAGTAATAGGATCCCAGATCACTTTAATTTGGTATCCAAGTGCTTAAATTTTAAAACATTAATTGCCCACACTGCAAAACCAGGAATTGATTTTTTTAATTTAATTTAATTTAATTATTTATTTTTTGAGACCTCGTCTCACTATTTTTGCCTGTGGAACCGCAGGCTCATGTTGCCCGGGGTTCCACGGACTCAACCAATCCCCAGCCTCAGCTTCCCAGGTAGCTGGGATTACAAGCGCACACCACCATGCCCAGCTATTTTTTTGGGACTAGGTCTCGCTACATACCCCCAGCAGGACTTGAACCATGATCCCTGGCACTGGCCGCAGCTTCCTAGGCTGCCACTTACAGGCATGCACGACCATGCCTGGTTTGTTTGTTTTTTAAAATATAGAAGTAAAAAACAAAATTTTTTTTGAAAGCACACAGAGGCTCTGGGACCACTGGGCATGGGAGGCCAGGACTGACCACAAGGTGGCACATGCAGGCAGGTACACTCTGCTACCTGACCCACTTTTCTCAGCTGTGTTGCCTGGGAGGCATTTAGACTTCTGACTCGTTTTAGTTTCTTGATGACCCCCCTGCCCACTTCGTGGGTCATTTCCCATTACAGATGTATTGGTCAGCAAACATACACAAGTAACAAAAAGACCCATGGAGCCAGGGGCTCAACCGCTTAGGTTTTTACTGCCCTTGTGGTTACTAGCCAGAGGAGACAGTGGTGATGACACAGTCATTAGGGAACCAGTTTCTTCCCATCTCCTTGCTTTGCCATGATATGAGTGGCTCCCAACTGCAGAAAGAGGAACAAGGGGAGAGAGCAAGCAGTCATGGATGCCAGGTTTACGCAAAACCTGTAGCATCACAGTTGCTCATATCCCATTGGCCAGAATGAAATCGCATGGTCACACTTTGCAGAAAGGAGGCTGGGAAATGTAGTTTCCAGCTTAACCACCCTGTATCCAGCTGAAACTCAGAGGTACTGTTACCAGAAGGAAGGGGTGCATGTCTGCTGGAGAACCATTCTTCTTGCAGGGACCTCCATGTTGGTTGTGAACTGTAGGCTCACCCACTCCCAGGGACTGCCTGAGGGGCCTTGAATTAACACTAGATGGTTTAGTTATAGATTGGCTGGAGCCACCCAAACCTCAACAGCCAGATGGCCAGAGCTGGATCGTGGATGGCCCCGTGAAGACACCTGGTCAAGGTACTACCAGCAAGGCCCTGAGCCTGTTCTGAGCCAGGGTTCCCCTTCTCTACTGCTAGCAGATCACTGGTAACCAGGGCTGCCTCTGCTCTAGGAGGTTGTCTGTCCTCAGATTCTCAGCCCTCAGATCCTTCTAGCCCCAGCACAGAAGAGGGGTAGCTGGAGCTTGGTCAGACCCTCAGGCTCCCAGAACAGAAGAGGGCTATTATCCTAGGGATGGGGTCTCCTTCCTGGGTGGAGACATGAAAGCGAGGATGCTTGTAGCTGGTTTTCACATCTTTAAAACCATCACAAGGGGTTCACTGCACCCTAGTGTTGAGGCCTCCTGGGGTGGACAGTTTCTGAGAGAAACAACAGATCCTGGTGTGTGTGTTAGCACTGTGGGCTGCTGAAATTTGTGTTTCAGGATTTGTGTACAAGCATGTTGTACATGTGGTCATGTGTCTGTGTGCACACGATTCATGTGTGTCAACATATTTATGTGACTGCTCATTTGGGCTTCAGGACTTGCATGTGAAGCTATGTTTACACACTGTGACCATTTGTGTTTCAGGATGTATGGGTGACTATAGGTGTGTGCATATTTGTGTGTGAGGGGTGTGTTTGGACCAGGTGACTCTGGACTGTGTGTGCACATGTGTGTGGACAGCATACCACTGTGAGTGAGACCCAAGGCACAACCTGGAACTCAGGGTGCAGGTGAGAGGCAGGCCCTCTGGGCAAGGTGCATTCTCTGGGGACAGGGTGGGAGATGGGGAGGGGAACAGGACTGTGTGTGAGGCTCTGGCCTGTGTCCTTCTTACAGCAATGATATGCAGCACTGCAGGTGATGGAGAAGAGCCGGTCCCCTGCCCCACAGGTTATGAATGTCACATCCTGATCCCTAGTGACGAGGCTAAGGGCCTCCCCAGCCTTGGGCATTGTATCAGTGAGCAAGAGGATGGAGGTAAGCGTGGGTTTCCAGCCTTGCTCCTGGCTTCTTCCCTGGCCCACTTGTCCTGACCCGTGTCCCCAGAGAGACCCCCCCCCATCCCGGGAGAAAGCCATAACCCCTGAGCCTAGCCAAAAGACCCCCACATCCCCCACTGCCCTGTGTCCCCTTTCCAGTCCTCGCCTCTGCTCCATTGTCACTGCAATGACAGAAACTCAGCCCTTCCATCTCCCATTGGCTGATCCCTTGGGATCAGTTATTTCAAATCTCTGAGCCTTGGTTTTCTCATCTGGAAGATGGGTCACTTTTGGGGATTCGGAGAATAACTTAAGTCATCTATGTGAAGCTCTCAGAGCAGAACCAAGTCACCCCACATGCTTGGCAAATAGGATAGTTTATATCCATCTATATATCTATTTAAAGTGGTGCAGAATCTGAATTGTTGGAAAATCCTCAATTTCCCAGCACTGTGGTGAACATGTTGTGTACTATGTGTTGACAACAGGCCAAACACTGCTGATGGTTCATCTGTGAAGACACTGGTTCTCAAACTCTACCATATTAGAGACTGGAGCTGTGGCATTAAAAGCACTCCTGAGAAACAGCAAGGGTGAACTCATGTAGTAAAAGGATAGCATTTTTCTTTAAAATAGCTGCAGTTTCCAACACACATGAAGAGCGAGGAGAGTGGCACCGTTTCACAGTCAGCAATTCTAATATGAGAACAAAGAGAACTGGGGTCTCACATCCGCTTCTGCAGTCAGGTGATGGCAACGTCACACGTCATGCAGCCTCTGGAAGATTCCACTGCAAACTCATGAGGATGAGCGTGAAAAAAAAATGACTTCTTTGGTATTTTTAATGCCTCTCCCTTGTTTTCCAGATGACCAATTCCATGAGGAAGGCTTTCCAGAAGAGTACAAAGGTAAGGGAAGAAACCATCCTCCCTTTGCAGAGAGTAGGAGAAAGGGCAAAGGTAAAGAGAATGCCGCCAGCTGGCAGGAGAGCTGCAGCATGATGCTGTACTCCCAGGAGTTCCACTAGGTCCCCCGGTGAGATGGTGCCATGCCAAAGTGCCCCTGCTGTGAATACCTTGCCTCCAGCTCCAGCCATCCTCCAGGGGCATCTGGCCTGGGCCGGAACCATTCCTGGCTGCACTGGGAGAGTCCAGGCAGGAGCTCAGCCTAGCACAGCCCCGGCTCGGAACCAAGACAGGGATGAGGCAGCAGCTCAGGGGTTCTCATGGGGAGACGAGGTAAGAGTAGGGCAAAGCAGAAGCCTTGCTGTCGGGTGGTGGCCAAGGAGACAGGAGCCAAGAGGAACACAGGCAACTGTGACTTAATGCTAAATGTCAGAACCAGGAGCTGGTTGCTGACGTACTTCCTCCCTCCATTCAGGGAATTAAAACTATGTCTCACGCCGTTGCTCCAGCCAGTCACACAACCAATGAACATCCATCCATCCATCTAATATTCTATTGCTGTTCATCCATTCGTCACCCATCTGTTCGCCCAACCTTCCCTCCATCCCATACCCTCCATCCATTCACTCACCTGTCCATTCAGTCCCCCACTTGTCTGTCCGTTCAGTTGTTCCTTCATAATGTCTCTGCTAAGGGCTGACAGCCGATGCCTTTATAGCATAAGTCTTCCTTCTATGCTGGCGGCTGGGGCCAATGACCTTGGTCAAGCCAGTCTCTCCCCTCATGCAGCGAACACCCAGCAGACGGCTCTCACACTAGCGAAGGTTATTTAGAGACGGCAGGGAAGGATGATGGAGGACCCCCCTCAGGATGCCTTAGCCAGCATGTTATGGGGAAGCCTTCCCAAGGGAGGGGCATGTAAGCCCAACCTAAAGAGTGGGTGACTGGGTCAGAGGTGCAGCAAGCATCCCAGTCCGAGGAGGCAGCAGGCATGCAGTGTCACCCAGCAGGGGTGTCTGGGGAGCCGGGCAGAGCCCAGAGATGAGCCAGGAATGCAACCAGAGCCAGGCAGCAGGTGTGCGGCATGGCGAGGAGGGGTCTGCGGTGGGGATGTGGTAACCTTTTTGGGGAGAAGGAGGCCGGGCTCCAGGGCCCCAGCCAGGTTGAGGGGTCTGAGCTGTGAATCTGGCATGGGAGTCAGCACACCTGTGTGACAGAGCCCGTCCTTTTTGCAGAGTACGTCACCAAGAACGTGGCGGAACACAGCAGCGCGCTGCCAAGACGGTCTCGGGTGAAGCGTGGGCCCCTGGGCCGGCAGGAGGCGTGAGGAGCCCTGCGGGGTAGGTCTGGGCAGCTTTCGTCAGCGGGAGAGGGAGAGTGTTTGGGTTACCTTGGTCCGCAGAGACTGTGTGAGAAACGTGTGTGTGAACAGAAAGTCCACAACCAAACTCTGGGCTGGGCTGCGACTCCCCCGGCCCCTGCCTCTGGGCCGCGGCCTTGCCTCCGTGCCCCCGCACACGGGCAGACATGTCCCCCTGCCCCGTGAGTCCGTCCCTCCACTGACACTCTGGAGGGACACTGTATGCTCACTCCCTGGCCGTCGGGCACCAGGTGCTCCATTCAGCGGCCTTCCCGACCCCCTGCAGGGTGAGGCAGTAGAGTCTGGAGAAATGAGGAATAATCAGAGTTCTGGTCTCCCCACCCCTGGGCGCACATCTGAGTAGAAGACCCAGATACCCACAGGAAGGGACAGGACAGGAGGGCTACGGAGCATCGGGTAGGCAGGGAGATGCCTCAGATGTGCCCAGGGAAGGCAGCCGTGGGAGGTGACCGCTGAGTCAGGGCCTACGTGACACGGCCTTGTGGGAAGAGCAGGTCAGGGAAGCTGGGGGAGGCAGGAAAGGCCTTGCCTCTGAGGAGCTGCAGAGAGGACACAGGTGAAGGCAGGGAGGTGGCACAAGGAGGTGACCAGGAGGCCCTGCCGTCAGACACCCTGCAAGAGGCTGAGATGCAGGGAAAGGCACAGACCGGGCCAGCCAGGCCGCCTGCCGGCCCCTGTGCCAGCCGCCTCTCCACGGGTAACAGCAGCCCTCGAAAGCAGTCACTGGCACGAAAGGCAGAGCTCGGGTTTCAGAGTCAGGTGGTTCAGGCGGTGTTCTCCAAAGACCCAGCGCCGTGGGGTTGACGCCAGCGTGTCTATTACCTGCCGATGACAGCGCAGTCCTTGAAGGTCTGACCCTGGGGACCGATGACAGCGCAGTCCTTGAAGGTCTGACCCTGGGGACCGCAAGCTGGGCACACACTGGCCCCGGGGCAAGGACGCTGCCCGCGCTGTCGAGGGTGGTCTTTGGGGGAAGTCAGGCTAAACTGCTGCTCTGCCCCGCCTGTGGCCACACCTCCCCAAGCCTCAGAGTCCTCACCTATGTGGGGCGGGGTGGGGGGGGGAGTGGTGATGAAGGGTACGTGGGAACTGACCTGGGTCAAGTACGGTGGAGACTTGAAGCCAGTTGGGAATTTACTCTGCACGGAAGCTGGCATCTCTCTGGTGCTTCCAGTCAGGGAGGAGGCCAGGGGTGACAGCTCTGTGACCCCATGTTCTGTCCTAGCTGCAGCGGGGCTCACGCTCACTCCTTCTCTGCTTTCTTTTCAGCCACTCTGAAAAGGACACTCATCCTCATTCCGCTGAGTTTTGGCAACAGTTGGGTGAAAATGAACTGACCCCTGCACGCCCGGCTCAGCAGAGCAGGACCCAGAGGAACTTAGAGACGGGATACCTGGTGCTCAACCCGGCATGGCCCTGCCCGATGGTGGCTTTGTGAGGACCAGAACCGGGTCCCCATTTTAACGTCCTGGAAGCGAGCCTTCGCCAAGAGCCCCGTCTGACCCTGCAACGCCACAAATGTTCCCCGGAAGTCACCACCTTTGCCAGCCGAGGAAACCCCTCTCCGTGACGGACTCCAGTGTCAGTTATCCACAGATCTCTTGAGACCCGACTATGAGAGGCAGGAACTGACCCCAAATGTCTTCAAAATAAATTCATTCTTCACCAAATGGAAATGAACATCCAGACTCGTGCCTGCTCCTCCGTTTCATCTAACTCCTTTCTATAGCTCATTTGGCACAATGCATAGGCTGCTCTCTTTACCCTCACGGGAGTCAGTCAAGAGAGCGTGGGCATCCTCTTCTCACAGTTGTGGAAATTCAGCCTCAGGGAGGTCCAGACTCTGCCAGGTGTCCCACAGCAGGAAAAGCGTAGAACTGGGCTTTGAGTCAACCCGGAGCTGCTGGTGTCCAAGATTAGGAGGACAGCGTCTGCTTTCAAGCCTCACTGGTCACCCTCCACAAGTGACTAAGCCTAGGGGTTCACATTTCTAGTAGTGAGAACCCCAGGTTATTGTGAACTAAGACCATACAGAGGGGAGTGAATTATGGAGTAAGATGCAATTATCAGACCCTGGAGTAGGGTGGAAGCACAGAGGAGACTTAGACCTGCCTCTGCCCTTGGGGAGCTCACAGTTCACTGGAGAGTCAGACAAGCAACAGACTCAGCCTGAAAGGAGGATGGTGGGGGTGGCAGTTCAGGGAGGCTTCCCTGGGCTTTTGTTCTCTTTCGACGTGTGCTGTGTCCCTGAGTGGTATCGTGGGCCCCACTTACACGCTCAACCCAGGAACCCAATGAGTGGGAGCCTTGGAAAGGGCGAGCCCCCAGCCCATGAGGCACGAAGGCAATCAGGGCCGGCCAGCAGGCGTGCGGCATGGCTAGGAGGGGCCTGCGGTGGGGACGGGGTAATCCTTTGGGGGAGAAAGAGGCTGGGGTCCAGGACCCAGCCAGGCCGAGGGGTCTGAGCGGTGAACCCAGGCCAGGCTGGGCACGTGTCAGAGCAGAGGGAACTGGGGTCCCTGTGACTTTCCAAGGTATGTGCTTGATGTCTGACGCCTGCTGTTTCCTCAGTGCCGGGTTGAAGGATGCCACCCCTGCACGCACGGTGGAGAGGACCCAGGCTTGGCGGTACAAGTTACTCAGGTGGTTCAGCTGCTGGCCAGAGGAGCCGGGATTCAGCGCCACCATGCAGGAATCAAGGTTCATCAAGAACACGTTCAAGTAAAAACGAACAGTGATCCAACACAGCTCCTTGGCTTTCCCATCCAGCCTGGGTTCTCAGCTTTTGACTCTATTTCACGGTAGTTCCCAGATGTCTGTGCATCCTGGTGAGGACTTCAGAAGGCCTGTCTGGCGCCTGAGAATTGATGGATTCTTAAGATAACCACAAGGCCGTGATCACAGGAGTGTCACGTCACATCAGAACAGCATACCTGGCGCCCCAGGAGGGAGCAGGTGGCTCAGACAAACCCTGCCTGTCCGGGGCCACCGACTCGCGGGAAACACAGGTTCTCACAACCTACCCGAGTCAGAACCTCGGACTAGGCCAGACAATTGTTGGTGCCCCCCACATTTCCAATGCTGGCTGCCACCGGACAAGGCTGCACCAGAGAAAGGCAGGTGGGCTGGTGGCACAGGTGGCGATGCCAATCGCCCTGGGTGCATTTGTGATTGATACAGAGTCTGGTTCCTTCTAGAAGAGGTTCCAAGGGCGGATCTGAAGCAGCATCAGCTACAGTTTGAAAGAGTGGCTCTGGAGCCCAGTCAGTGGGTGAGATGTGGAGCCCCTCTCTACCTAGGGGACCCTTAGCAGAATCTCTTCTATAAAGTGTTTGACCGATGGCACCTCCCACCCCTAGTAAGACAGAGATCTGTTAAGGGATGTGAGGCTGGGGAGTTCTGCAGATGTTTTCTGGTGCTGAGCTGGATCCATGCAAAGACAAATGTGTTTGCTTATTTTTCCTCTTAACTAACCACAATGTCTGTTACTGAAACGGGGTGACCGGGACAAGGTAGGTGGTCTGTTGACATGCCTTCCTAGCACATGTGGGGATGAACTTGAAACCAGTCACCGGGAGCCTGGTTCTCTGGGCAGGGTCTGGGTGAACCTCTCTGAAGAGAACGGGGTAGAGATGTGGGGGCTGTCCTCCTAACTCCTGGGATGAAGCAGGTCAGCAGATGCCCTTGGCTCTGGAGTCCCCCTGAGGCAGCAAAGCTGCAGGGAGTCTTGAGGGATGGTGAGGGAGGAGCCCTAGGTTGCCCCAAGCAACAAGCTCCCAGAAGTCCCAGGCAGAGGGCTGGAGGGAACTCTGAGCTGCATCAGCTGTGAAGCCTCAGGGAGCCTTGAGAAGGTTCTTGTCACCTTGGGGCCCAACAGGAGACAGGAGGCTGGGACAATGGGGGTTGAGGAGGGCAGGATCCCAGGAAGGCTGAAGGGTTTGGGGGCACAGCTCGGTTCTGGAGCAAACACCCATGTGATTGTCCCAGGTCTGATTACCCCTAAGGCGCAGGAACCATGAGTTACATGTTATTAATGTAAATAGAACTCACATGCAGGATCTTGTCTCTTTCCTGCTGTCCATTGAGAGAAGGTCAAGATGCCCATCAAACAGCAGCGCCTGGCTACCAAATGGAGTAGACAATAGAGTTCGAGGTGCAAATTCCAGGGGTATTTCATTTTCAAAAGTACTTGCTGTTTGCTGGCCCACCTTCTGGGAAGGGCATAGAAAACAGAGTTTGCCCCTGTAGCACAAACCACTTCCTATCAAAAAAATTAAAGTGGAGGTTTTCTTGGCATCATAGCTGAGTTTGGGGCTGGACATGGACAAGGCCAGTCTGGACTATTTCCGTTTCCCAAATAGCAAGGGTGCTGTCAAAGGGTGGTCCCCAGCGTGACACCAGAAGACCTGGCACACCGCTGGGAGAGGGTCCCCTGGTTGAAGCTGCTCGAAGGGCGATCCCACAGAGGGCTGAAGCACATTCACAAGAGCATTTTAAAAAAATAAGTCGCTCCATGAATCACCTTGAGCAGATGGTGAGGACCCCGGTAATATCCTGAAAGCCAGCGGTGCCGGGGGTCACCTTGTGGTAGACACAGGGAAGCTTCACTCCATGAAAGTGTTGCAGTGAGTAAATGAAAAGCAAAGGATGGAATTAGAAAAGCCCAGTTTTGCAGCCCCAGCTGAGCTAATAGCGTTAGACACTCGGGCCAGCAAGTTCTCATGTCCCAAACAGAGTGACCAGATTTTGGGAGCCGCTACGGGGAGAGCATGGGAGCTGAGGCCCACTCCTCCAGCAGTGGATGGCACTGCCAGTTTGCAGGAAGTTCTGGAGACAGCATGCAGATGGACACCAGGCATGTGTACCCATGGTCATGATGTGGGGACAGCCCCAGGGCAACACATGCCAGCTTCTCAACAAATTGTAAGGCGGGGAGCAGTGGCAGAATCAACCCCCCAAACATATCTATATCCGAATCCCCAGAACCTGTGACTAGGTGGCTGCATGTGGCCCACGGGTGTTGCAGCTGTGAGGGGGTTTATTATTTTTATTTTTTATTTTTTTGAGACTAGGTCTCGCTGTTTTTTGCCTGGGAAACTGCAGGCTCACGTTGCCCGGGGTACCACAGACTCAAGCAATCCCCAGCCTCAGCCTCCCAGGTAGCTGGAATTAACAGGCGTGCGTCACACACCCAGCTGTTTTTTTGGAACTTGGTCTCGCTAAGTTGCCCAGGCGGGTCTCGAACCCGCGGACTCAAGTGATTCCCAGTCCCAGCTGCGCTCCACAGACTTGCGCTTAAAGGCACGCGCCCCCGTGCCCAGCTCTGTGAGGGGATTTAGGCTCTGGAGCGGGGAGAGGCGCCTGGACTGCCCACGTGGGTGGAATGGACTCACAAGCATCCCCATAAAAAGGAGGCATGTGGGTCAGAGTTGGGGAAGCAGCCTGCCGTGATGAAACCGGAAGAGAGGCTCCCGAGCCTGCGCATGCATCCCACAGCTCCTAGAGGCTGGCGGGTCAGGGGACGCAGTTTGCCCTTGGGCCTCTGAAGGAATGCAGCCCCTGCAGCCCCGGGATGCCTTGATTTTCTCCAGAAAATCCGAGTCCCACCTGCCCCCAGAACTGGTGGACAGTGGCTGGTGTTGTTCTAAGCCAGCACATTTGTGGTGCTCCGCTCCAGGGAATGAAGGTGGCCGGAACCTCGTAGGTTAAAGAATGTTCACGTGGAAGCTCGGGCAAGACCGGGCGAGAGTGGCCAGGAGCACGAGGCCGTGAAGTGCGTGGGAGGGCACGTCAGGAGACGGCAGCGTGGGTGGGGAGGACGCCAGACCCACACTCTCGTCCCATCGGTGGCTTCACAGAGGTCACCTGATGCCAGTTCAGATAAGCTGATCCTCTCTGTGTGGCCCCCTAAGAGGCTGCTCGCACACTGAGGAAGGCAGGCCAAGAGCAGCTGGAGCACAATGGATAGCGAAGCGTGCGCAACTGCAGGTGGAGAGGAGGGAGCATTTCCTCTGGTCTTGCCGAGGCGTCTCTCAAGGGAGGGGCACAGAGAGCAAAGACAGGCAGGTCTGCAGAGCCCGTGACAGATCAGGCACACACAGGGCAGCACGGACTGGCCAACCCATGGAGTGCAGGCCTGGAGGGTCTTCTGCGTACAGATAATGCCCAGGGAGCAGTTGCCTGGGTGACCTAACCATCCTGGAACCTCAGCAGACCCTTCCCTGCAGGACACAATCGTGCCATTAACTGCTGATGGGATGGAGAGGTGGGTGGATGGGGAACAGTGTCCCGTTCCCCTTGGGGACAGTGGGGAGAGGACAGTTTGTTCTCCCTGCACCTTGGGTAGTCCAGACAGGCCTGGCCCCCAGGCAGGACCATGGCAAGCTTCCTGCTTTCTTGGCTGCCTACACCTTGCATTCCTAGGCTCCTGTCCTGACTCCAGACCTCTGCCCTTCTCTGTGAGCACCGTCTGACCTTCTCAGCCTGCCCCCCCGTCCCCCGTCCCCCAGGTCCACTTCTGCTGCTGGCAGCTGGATCATTTTCGATAGTCCAGCTATACTGAGCGTCTCATACTGAGAAATCAGTATGAAGGAGGGAACCGTTTGGAGAGACAAGAACTTGCATGCTTTGTGCTTTTGGGTGTTCTAGCTCATGATGCTGAATGAATACATGGAATGGTGAGTTCTCATTAAAACAAATCCAGGAAGCATTTAAAGAACCACAAGTGCAGTGGCTTAGGGGAGATGGGCTTTCCCAGGGGAGGCTTGTGGTTGGCCATTCCACTTGATGAGCCAGCGGGTATCAGGTGGGGCACTGCTTCTATTGGCTTCCGTGGTGAACATCATCACTTTTCTGCTGTTACTTGGAAGACACAGGCTAGGAAGTGGGGCGATGTGCTAAGGACTCCCAGAAATCTGTGGTCAGTGGCAGAGGGAGCATGGCCGCAGAGTGGGTTTATTTCCTCGGATCTGTGCCAATGCTGCTGTTGGCTACCATTCTCTCAACCCACCCTGTGTTCTCACTGCCTGCTTTGGTCCAGAAACCATGGCAGCGTGTGATGCTGTGGCTCCCACCGGCTGGTCTTGGATAGATCCGCTGCCCAGCAGACCCCAGAAGCAGACCTGGGAGCAGTAAGCTTCCCATGAAGACCCTACCCTCCACTGGGTGCATCTATGAACCCCTCGGGGTGTCACCTCTGCCCAGCTCCCTGGCAGCCCTGGGTTCTCCAGGCTCTGTTCAGGGTCAGATAATTCTCACTCAACTTTCAGAGCCACCTGCAAAGTCTTTCAGAGATGCAAGAGGCCGAGAGTAAAGGCTGAGATCCATAGCCCCAGTGCTGGAAGGAGTCAGCAGGGCCTGGGCATTGGCACCATAGGAGGGCCTCCCACAGAGGGTGTGGTGCAGATGCCCCTGTGTGGGCATTTCCTCCCAGGCAGCAAAGCACAGGTTGCTGGAATTGCACGGCCCACCCTCAGCCCCCACCCCAGCCCAGGTGGTGCAACTGGAGACTGGTCCCAACTCCTCCTCCAAAGGGCACCTGTATTCTGCCCACCCAACTCTGCAGTGCCTGGTGGGGGGATGTCTTCCCTGACCCCCACCTTCAGCAGACTTACTGCACCTTAGCGACATGGTCCCACATGAGTGATGTCACAGGCTTCCTCTCCACCAGCCAAAGGGTGGCAAGGACCAGGTCTAACTCATCTCGCCCAACATCCCACTGGCTGCAGGCACAGTAGGTTGTTGGAGGAGGAAGGCGATCTTACTGTGTCCTGCCAGCTCCCTGCAGCTGGAAAACAAATCGACACAAGAGAGATCAGCCAGAGAAAAGATAAATGACATGTCTCGAGGCCCACACACTCCATGTGTGCTCCCTCCAGTGAGATGATAGAGTCTCTAGAAAGAGGGCAAGAGATTTAGGAGAGAAACTGAACAAAAAGCCTAACAACTTAAAAAAGGAATTCCACAGGAAGCAGTTATTCAAGCATCAAAAACAACCCTCTCCAGCCTGAGCGATCAGGCTGCCTCCTACCTCCCAGACCACCACAGAATTTCCTGGTTTTTAGGGAGATTTTTAGGTCAAAAAAGCTCATTCTTGGGTCTTTTGTCTCTTCATTTCTCCCAAGTCAAAGTGATCAGCCTGCCACTTGGGCACATCCCCGGGCAGTCTGAAGTTGGCCCCAAGTTCCTTACTGCAGAACCACTAAGTCCTATTCCAAAATAGACTGAGAGCTCCTGAAAGGGGCCTGAGATTCCTCCTTGTCCTCGTTGACTCCATGCCTCCATGGTAGGGGACAGACAGTCCAAGCAGGTGTGTGGATGGATGATGGATGGATGGATGGATGGATGGATGGATGGATGGATGGATGGATGGATGGATGGATGAGCCGCCCTGTGAGTGCAGCATGATGGCCAGGTATATAGGTTCTGCATGGACTCCAGGACCAGGACCTGGCTTTTCCTCTTTCTCAGTTGGGTGACTGAGGTTCGGGCATTCAATGACTCTGTGCCTGAGGTTCTGACCCAGAAGCAGAACTTGAGCTGAGACTCCTAGACAAGTGATTTGTTAGGGAGGCCCTTTAGGCAGAGGTTGGTAAGGGAGCAAGGGTGTGGTTTCAGCTCAAATGCCGATCTCAAGCTTCAGGGAGTGTGGGGGAGGCAGACTGACCAGTCTCAGGGCTTGAGGTGGCCCAGAGGCGCCACGCTTTCTGTTTCCCAATCCTGGTGCGGGGAAGCCCCAGGATCCAGAACACGTCCAAGCGACCAGGAGCCTTGTGTTCCTGCTCCTTGCCTCCAAAGACGTATGGGTGCCGGAGGTCAGAAAGGGGAAACCCTGATGGGGAAAGGTGGGAAGGAGAGGAGATCCGGGTGGAGACATCATCACCTGCTCCAGCTTCCTCTTTTGGAAATGCGGGTGCTGACAGCAAATAGGCTGGAGTGACAGGGATCAAGTGAGCGTGGAGCCCGGCTCGAAGTCAGCAGAGCAGTTGGCTGGCACTATCATCAGCCTGGGCAGGCAGCCGCTCTCCTCTCTATAGGCTCTCAATAAATATTTGCTGAATGAATGAAGCAGCTTTTCTACTGGTTAAACCAGGCACACGATGATGCCCAGGTGGCTATCAGAGGTCCCTTTGTGTCCAGGTGGTGGCTGTGAACAACAGGAGTCCCACAGAGGGAGGAAGCAGGCTCCTGTGGGTGCAGCCAGAGCTCCTCTCCCAGAGCGTGGACACAGACTCTGGGAGCCCATCCTCCCCCTCTGGAGGGGCTGCTGGTGCCTGGACGTGGCCAAGCCCAGGGGTGTCACCTCCCTTAATTCACTGTTGCTGAAGCCTCGGGTGCTCTGCCTTGATGATCAGCTGTGCAAAAGGTTCAGCCCCCATGCTGTGCCCGGTGCTTTTCTGGGCACTGGAGATGAGGCAGGAGAGACACAGACAGGCCTGCCTGCTCACCTGGAGCTGACTGCCCACTCCTGGAGGCTGGAGATGTGCTCTGCACAAACTCATCAAGTCAGTGCATAGACTAGAACAGAAGCTATGTGCTTTTTTTTTTGGAGACTGGGTCTCACTTTTTTTGCCCGTGGAACCACAGGCTCATGTTGCCCGGGGTACCACAGACTCAAGCAATTCCAGCCTCAGCTTCCCAGGTAGCTGGGATTACAGGTGCGTGCCACCACGCCCAGCTATTTTTTGGGGACTAGGTCTTGCTATGTTGCCCCGTGCGGGACTCGAACCACGATCCTTGCCACGGCCGCGGCTTCCTAGGCTGCTGCTTACAGGCATGCGCCACATGCCCAGCCTAGCTATGTGCTTCTTTGTCAGACTTTTTACTGAAAATTTCAGGTGCAAGGGAAGTTGCACAGAGAAGCTCCCCTTGCCCCCTGATTTTGTCCTGTGTAACTCTGGGCCATGTGAATGCCAGGACACAGACTGGCTGCATGTGGGCATCTTGGCTCCTGTCATCTGATCTCAGGTATAGATTCAAGGGAACACCCCCTCCATCAGGACCCAGAACTGCTCCATCAGCACATGGCTGCCCTCCGCCCTGCCCAGCTCCGCCAGCCCTGCGTGCTCGCCATCTTGCCATCTCGCTGGCTTTGTCAGATCAAGAATGCTTTAGAAATGGGTCATGCCATCTGGGGCCTCCGGAGATTTGCATAGTCTTCACCAGCTTCCTGCTCTGCGTGAACCAGGCCATCTGCCCCACGCAGGTCACGGCTGATCCCTTGGTTGGGGTGGGTCTGCCAGTCTCCTAACTGCAAAGAGACTTTTTCTCCCTTGGTAATGAATCCACGCTCCTTGGGGGACAGACTCGAAGATTATGAATACCTTGTTTCTCATCCAACATGGAGCTACTTTTTCTTTTTTAATAAGAATTTTCTACTGAAGCAACATTTCTTGCAGAAGCATCTGCAGAGTGCCAGCGCTGCTCAGGGGCTGCGGCAGGGTGAACAGGACAGAGCGGTAGAAGATGCACTGTCATGGGGTTGCATGGGAAAGCACCCAGGAGGAACATGTGAGTCCAGCCTGCAGGGGGAGGGCAGGCTCTTGTTGTGCCTCGCAGGCCGCTCGGCAAGACACAGGACTCTGACTGAAGTTCAAAGCTGCAGGTTTATTACTGGTGCACCAGGGTTCCCACGCCAGCTCAGCAAGAGAGACCCCAGGCTGTCTCTGTTACAACCTTTTATAGGACAAAACCACCACCACCCCTGATTGTGGGACAAGTGAGCCAGTGTAGGACACGTTCCCATAACTACAGGACACGTTCCCATATTCCCGTAACGGTGGGACACGTTCCCATAACTGCGGGTTTCCAATAATGCTGCCGTCCATCATCTCTCAGGAGGACAATGCTGGCATCCATCATCTATCAGGTGGACAATGCTGGCGTCCATCATCAATCAGGAGGACAAACAAGATGGTTGTCAGGAACAAGCAGGAATAAGGGGAGGCAGAAACAGGATGTCGGACCAGCCAGCCGTGGCGGGTACTTTCCACTGGGAGCAGGGAGAGGACATTGGTTTCCAATGGAGGTTTTAAACAAAATGAGTTACTTTGGTCAGTCTGTTCCCAACAGCCCTGTGAGTCTGGGGCTGGGGCACATGTCTGGCTCGGGAGCTGTGAAGTTCAAAGGCTGGAGGCTGGACTGAACCCAGGTGGCTTTGTAAACAGCCAGAAGGCGGGGTTGCCAGGGCAGGAGGAGTGGGGTGGCAGATGGGCCTGATATTGCGGGGCTGATCTTGCTGCCAACGCTCCCCACCCCAGAGAGAGGTGCTGGGTTCCTGGAGGAGATCCCAGGAAAGAGTAGGAGGGGGTGGGGAAGTGAGATGGGGAGGGCCCCACAGAGGGAGTGCTGTCAGCCCACTTACCCCTGTGGACAGGGGGACCCCGACCCAGAGGGAGCTTCCTGGGGAACAAGGAGGAGCAGGTCTCAGGGCTTGCCCCTCTCCACCCCCCTCACTGAGTGTCAAAGATGTGGGTCCATGGCTCTGGCCTGCCACTGTAGCACCTATGGGGGGGAGGGACATGACTTCCTTATAGTCCCTCCTTGTCCAATGGGGATACCTCCCGTCACCCCCTGTGGTCCTGAAGCTATGGCTCCCACCCTGGTGACATTGTGTTGCTTTCTCTGTGCACCTTTGATGATGCTTCATTTATTACATTGGGTGCAGCAAGAGATTAACAATAACTAGTAATCAAAGAGAACAGTTGCAGTGATAGACTATAGGAGAAGCTATGTGATGTGGTCTCATAGAACAGCTGATTGCACCTGACATATTTTCATGTTTTTTATGTGTATAAATTCAAATTATATTTTTGAGAAGGGAATCTCTTATTATTTATTAATTAAATTAATTAACAGAAGTAACATAGGTTACAACATTGTACATGATTTAGAGGTTCAAGATACATGCCTTTAAATGTTAGTTATCCCCACCCCACCACAAATAGCCCTCCACCATAGAACATTGTTCACTTTTTACTTATTTTCTTTTTTTTTCCTTTTATGAGAACCTTGCCTTCATGAACTACATACCTATCAAAAATAAGACCACACCTCTTAATAGCCAGTGCCATTGGAGGTTCATACTTCACAAATTAGTATTAGGGACACATTCATTCTATAACATATTACAGAGAAATTCAAAACTCTCATTATGCACCTGACATATTTCCAAACCACAGGTACTGAAAACTCAGAGACTCTCAAATAAGGGGGCCGAGGCCCAGGGTGCCAAGATGAGATGCTTCACATATGGCACAGGCAGTGTTCTCCATGCGAAGGTGTGTGCGTACACCTGCGTGGGGGCCCAGGCTTCGGGCAGGCAGAGAGGAGCTGGCTGGCATCTGTTCCTCCAGAGCAGGGACTGGTGAACTTGTGGACGGAGGGCCTCAGTTTCAGTGAGCTGGGTTCCCTGACTCCGGACAACAGGTCTGGTGCTTTTGAATTTAAAAAATGAGAGCAGACTTTAGCAACTGGATTTCTGAAAGTAGGACATTCTGGAAAAGCCAAAAGTCTAGACAGGAAAAGGATCAGGGGTAGCTAGGGGCTGGGGTGGCACACTGGAGCTGTATAGCCCGAAGAACTGATCTGCGTGACAAGGGGACAGTGGAGACGAATTCGGGCATGTTAATTCTTGGTGTGCCCTGGATAGGCGCGCCAAGAGTGAGCCCTCACTCAAACATGGAGCACTCCTCCTTCAGCCATGCCCCCAGCCCCTGCCTCCCGGTTTCTCTCATCCTCATTGGAGAGCGCCCCTTCCTCTTCTGATACTTTTGTGTTTTTGCTAAGCTGAGTTACTGGGGGCAGTTGCTGACAGTAGTGAGGGGAAATGCCCTGCAGGATCGAATGTGGTGTCTGCAGTGTTGGAGGAGGGACCCCTGACTTCTGTGCCGTGTGTTCACCTTTGGGGGCCAAGTAAGTCCCAAGACGCAGTCACTCAGCACCTGTGTTATGCTCCCTGGAGCAGAGCCTTGTCCCGGTGGAGTGAAGCCTCTGGAGACCAGATGTGCTTAGAGCTGCAGGCAGGGCCTGACTGCCCGGCTGCCCCACATTCAGTGAACAGTGAGCATGGAAGAAGTGACAAGAGGGCCGGGCACGGTGGCTCATGCCTGTAAGCTTCAACCTATGAAGCGGCTGGGGCTAGGGATCGCGGTTCGAGTCCCGCCTGGGGCCCGTAGCTAGACTTAGTTCCAAAAAAATAACTTGACGTGGTGGTGTGCACCTGTAATCCCAGCTACTTGGGAAGCTGAGGCCGGGGATTGCTTGAGTCTGTGGTACCC
>PVHY01012543.1:0-11910 GCA_004024945.1 Uropsilus gracilis | reverse complement strand
TTCCACAGGCAAAAATAGCAAAACCTAGTCTCAAAAAAAAAAAAAAAGAGAGAAGTGACAAGAGGATGACATGCATCGCAGCATGCCTGGAAGCAGACTGTGTGTGTGTGTGTGTGTGTGTGTGTGTGTGTGTGTGACCACAGTTCTGGCATGAACATGTGGATTGATACACAGCCCACCTCATTCAGGTTCCTGCTCAAATGTCACCTCTTCCACTGTCCATCACCCCACTCACCACAATCCTTCGCCTGTTCACCACATTCCTGGCCTTGCTCAATCTATGGGTACCTGGGGCTGGGGTGGGGCCGCCGCAACAGACCCTTCCACCCAGCCAGCCTGGAAACCACAGAGATGTCTTCTCTCACCGCTCTGGAGACCAGAAGTCAGGAATGAAGGTCTCATGGGGCCAACTTCCCTTCACAGGCTCCAGAGAACTGTCCTTCTGTACAGCTGACCCCTGGGTATCCCTGACTCATCGCTTCATCCCTCTAGCCTCTGTCTCCTCCTTCTCAAGGCCTCACTCTCCTGTCTGTGTCTCCTTCTGCCTCTGACAAGGACACTCACCACTGGATTTAGGGCCCACCCAGTTCAGCCAGGATGATCCCATCTTGAGATCTTTAACTGAGCCCTGTCTTCAGAGATTCTTTTTGCAAATCAGATGGCACTGGGCTTCTGGGGGGTCATTACTCACCCCACTAACTCCACTGTCAACACTGCACCTGCGCAATACACAGGATTTGTTTGTAGCCTTCACGCCCACTAGGAGATAAGATATGAGAGTGCAGGATACAGTCTGTTGTGTTCAGGGCCTTATCATCGGTGCCACACAGCAGGTACTTTAAAATATTGGCGAGATGAGTGAAAGTGACCTCACCTCCTTAAACTCCAATTTCTTCATCTATAAAATGTTTCTAATATTGCTTGTGGGCACAGCTATTTAAACAAAACAGGATTGAGGGGTTATATAAAGAGCTGAAACTTCAAAGTAAGGGTCCAAGTTCAAATTAAAAAAAAAAAAATGAAAGATACTCTTTGAATGCTATCCCTTCCTGAAAAGGATGCCTTCAAATGCCAGCCTTGTAATTTGCAAGTGAGATTTATCACCAAATAAATTTCAGGTGCCTTGGGATTGCGTCAAGACTTCCCAACAGAGAGCATTGTTGGGAGATCATTTATGAGCAATGAAATGACACCACTTTCCTACAGAGAGTGAATGGAGCTGAAGAGCATGACCTCATTGTTGAAGGTTCGCAGAGCAGATATTTCAAGAAAGGCTGGATGCTTTGCACCAAGTCCCGCCCTTGAGTCTCAGTGCTAACGAAAACATCAGAACCACTGTGTGGTAAACCTCAGAGCTTCCAGCAAACCATCTTGTCTGAATTGATTTTTAAAAGTGGCTTCTAGAATTTGGCAGGCTGAAGATAGGGAAAAAAATCTTAAAGGGAGAAAAATTAAAGTTGGTGATGAGCACGCAATCCACATCAAGTATCAGAATAGTGAAAAATATCTAGATAGCAGGCATGCTTTGCTAGGAGAAAATGGAGAATACACAAAGACAACAAAGCATGGCAACAACAAAAAAACTAAAAACGGGCATGTGGGTAATCAGATTAAATGAATAAAATTATGAAAAGAAGCAAAAGCTAGAAAAATAAAAATGAAGATCATAAATGAAATTCTTTTACATCCGTAAGAGGGAATCAGAAAAGAGAGTATAAATATTTGTATTTCTGAAATGTGTTCAGATATTCCCTGAATTTTCAGAGGAATATTTATTCTGAAATGTTACAAGTGACAGCAAACAGAGCATCTGCCTCAAAGCGCATGGAAATGGCACCAAAGGCTTGAGAGAAGTCAGTTTAATGGTAACATGGGTAATAACAGACGCAATGTCAATGATCTGCTTTTTATGAGACGCAACTAGTAACACCTTCGGGCACTCACCAAGTTTTAGGAATGTGACTGTCCACAATAGACACTGGACAGTGGAGCCAGCACTGCTAAAGGCCCAGAATGCCAGTGGGGAAGGACATGAGACATAGCTGAGGGGTGTTCCCATGTACTCTTTATATTAATAAAAGGACTTCATGGGGACCCACTCTCTCACCACACGCTGTCTGCTCCCACATTATCTCAGCCTCATGGAAGGGCTGTGTTGTTGGTTGCCCGTATCTCCCCAATCCTCTCTCTTCTTTGATTTCTCAGTGTGGATGTCCACGGTGGCTCCTTTCCTTCCCCTTCACTGAAGTCCTCGCTCCATACACCTTCCCTCCTCTGGTCACTGCTCTCGCCTCTGCCTTCCTCCAGGCCGTGCAAGTAGCGGTATCTCGCGGTCGCTGACCTTGGGAAGCACACAGACCCCTTCTAGCTGCTCTGCCCTCTGCCCCATGCCTTTGTAAACCATCTATTTCTCCAACTCTCCCCAGATCACTGGCTTTGAGTGGGATGCCTGCTGCCTGCTGGGTCCCTAACCCACACCAGGTGGTGTCGACCCCACTTTATAGATGAGTAAACTGAGGTGGAGGGAGGTGGAGAGAGGGGCCCAGGTTCACACACGTGGAAGGAGCAGGTCTGGGATTGGAATCCAAGTGACTCACCAGAGTTTGGCTTTCTCAGCTGTCCCTGGGACTTTGGTCAAGCTGGCGGGTGGTGCCTCCTGTTTAGGGAAAGGGAGAAGAGACAGGAGGAACCAGAAGGGTCACTGGCATTGTCCATCGGGTTGGAATTGCCTCCTCTGGAGGTTGGAGGTACAGTTAAGTGGACACACTCAGACACCGTGCCTGATAGTCCTGAGGAAACTGAGGCACAGAGGAGTGATTCCACCTTCCCCAAAGCCACCTGTTGGTGGGTCTCGTTACAGGGGCCAGTCCCCACTGAAGCCTAAACTCTTACCCTTTAGACACACACACATGGGTGTTCGAAACTGGCCGCCCTGCACCTTCACTCACATGCTTGAGAGTTGTTGGAGTGATGTCCCTGGGACCTTGATGGGATGGTCATGATGCCATTCAGGCTGTCCCAACCTTTCCCATGCAACCTCGTTCACGGAAACTTCTCATTTCACCGTGACCCAGTAGTCACTTGACAGGTCAGTAAACAGGCTCGGATGCCCACATGGCATGTGCAGGAGTGCTTGCTGCAGGGAAGGACACAGTGCACAGAGAACAGACCCCACAGTGCGCACGCAGGGTTTTGAGGTGAGCTTAGCCCACTTCAGTCTCAAAAGAAACCCGCTGGCAGAGGCAGGGGCTGGCCCAGAGCTGTGCAGCTGCGGATAGGAGTCTGACTCAGCTCCAGGTCCCGTGCTCGTGGCGCTTCAATTGACCACACTCAGCTCCCCAGGAGAACCACCTGGGGTGTGACTAGCTCAGCTTCCTGGCTGCCCCAGAACTAATGACTCGGGAGGGAGGGGTCTGAGAATCTACGAGCACTTGCTCGCTCATGCCGCCCCCGCCCCCTCCTCCCCTTCCAGGTGATTCTCGGGATCTGCAAGTTTGGGGAAAGGCCCGAGTTCTGAGGCTCCCTGGGCCGCCGGGGCTCTCCCTGCACGGGAGTCCCAGGCAAGCCAGACGGGCCTGGGAGGTGCCTGGAGCGCAGAGCCGCCCAGCGCGCAGCCCCGCCCAGGAGGCGGGGCTCACCTGAGGCGGGCAGGTAGGCGGCTACCTGGTAACCTGGGCCTGGCCCAGGAGGTTTGGGCGCGCTCTCCCAGTCCCGGCCTCGCCAGGGACGGAGGGACGCAGACAGAAGCTGCCGCCGCTGGACGGGAGGCTCGGAGCGGGGCTTCCGTCCGGTCATCATGGTCGAGCGACGCTTCTCCAAGTTCCTGCAGAAATTCTCCTTTTCGCGCACGGGCCACAAGTATGAGCCGCTGGAGAGGGGCGAGTTGGAAACGTTGGTGAGTCCGATGTCGGGCGCGGGGCTTTACAACCTGAACCTGCCTCCATACACAACCGTCCAAACCCCCTGCGCTCTCGAAGTGCCGGCTGCACGGCCAGCCGGCCAGCCCCTGGCCAGCCGTCCACCCCCTGGCTCTGGCAACCACCAACTTGAGTTTTTGCTCTGAGCTGAGGTCTCTCCATTAAACCCTCGTGAGACAGCCCATTTTGTGGATGTGAAACTGAGGTCCACAGAGATTGACTGTGTCCCCGAAGGGGCACACAGCTAGCAAAGGACCACGCTGGGAACTTAACCTAGGTTTCTCTGACTCCAGGGAAATTAAATTCCCGGTTGTTCCGACCCAGACTGCTGTATGAACTTTAAAACACTCCTTGAATGGGGCGGGCGAGGGGGGAGGGGGGAGGAAAGCAGTGTAAAAAAAGCAGAAACAAGAGAAAACTGTTGCGCAAAGGTTTTTGCAATAACACTGTAATGCGAAAAGCAAGTAAAAGTAGCCACGCCTCCCAGTTTTTCTAGCCAAGGCTACAGTGTGGCTTTTAAAAGCCTCCCAAATTTGTGTTTGGAGCCTCCAGGGAGCCCTCTAAGATAAAGCAACAGAATTCTGGGGCAAGGGACATTTAGCAGCAGAAAAAGAGACAGAGTTGTGAAATTAAGCACTTCCAAGGAGGAAAGCTGGCGGGGGAGACCAGTGAGCCAACGTGGTAGCTGCAGTTTGCTAAGGAATGCAGGAATGCATGCAGGCATTGGGCCCGATTTCTTCAAAAGCATTTCCTATTGCATCTATTTTCTCTTTAAGCTTACTCAGAGGTTCAAAGTAAAACCAGAAAAAGTCCCCTGAAAGTGCTCATATGATGCCAATCCTGCCATGGCTTGACCTCAGCAAGGAAACCGCAAACTTAAATTTACTTAAGTTTTTTAAGTAAATTTAAGAATTTTTCTAATTGATTAATATTGGTTTATAATACTGATTTCACTTGCGGAGACATATGTCAACATTTATATATACTACCGTATGCTCATCACAAGCTTAGTTTCCATTACATCTATTGGGTGAAAAAGACCAACTGAAAAAACTTGACTGCTGGTATTTAATTTTTCTTCGCAAAGTCTGATAACAGTCAGAACAGCTTGGTTACAGGATTGTCCAGTAGTTGTGCTTTTAAATAATAGCGTTTTGTAAATGGTGTTAATAGGAGGCTTCCGGCGTTAAGGTGGGACAGATCACAGGGCTATGTCACTAGCAGTTCTCAAATAATTTCATTTTTCAAGTGACCTGTGTGTTAAATGCGTTGGGTGATAAGAGCTTGATTTGCTGAGATCCAGGTCTCTACTTCAGTGTGATGTAGCACCTGGGTTACAGGAGTTTGAAATTAGTTTGCCAACATGGTTCCTTTTTCTATGTCACATTTCCTACTTTTTGTTCTGTCTTGATTTGTGCAAGTTGGGTGTTTTTCTGGTACTCCTGATGTATAGTTGATTACAGCCATTTCTGTGGGATGTCCAGGTATGCCAGGCATCCAGGTGTGCTAGCTAAGGGGAGGCCGTAACATGAATAGTGACCTGGGTTGAATTTAATATCCGCATCCAGGTGGGCACCACTCCTCCAAAAACTTTTCCAAGCAACCCTCACCAGGGGCCAGGTCTCCCCCACTGTAAGTGTGAGGGCTTAATCGCCTAGTTGTGCAGTGGGGAGCTCTGAGTGGCACCCCAAAGGCATGTGTGGAGTGATGGCGGTGAGGAGTGATGGCATGACAGGTGAGCCAGGCAGCCAGCTTCAAAGGCGAGCTGAGAAACAAAGTGTCCTGTCTCTCCAGGTAGCCTTGAGCAAACCCAGGAAGTGGCCATCAAGGTGAATGGGAAGTATGGTGAGAGAGCCTGGGGCAGGCCGCCTGCTTCCTGCCAGCATGGCCCAGCTTGCACCCAGCTCCCAGCCCGGCTCCTTTGTCTCCTACTTACATCTCAAGGCGTGAACTCTCGCTCTCAAGAAAATCTGAGCAGCAGCTGTGCTCACTCACAGCACAAACATCCACACAGCTGTGACTCTGCACTGTGAGCACTGGTGGTTGTCGACACCCTCTGTATCTCAGAAGCTCCCTGGCCCTCTGCCGAGTCCCCAGTCATAGTAGTGGTCACTGCCGAGAGCTGGCAGGGCTTGAGTCCTTCGCTGGAGCAGAGCTTTCTTACCATGATCACGAGGTGGATGTGGACGGTGGCTCGCGTGTTACCCGGGCTGAGATGTAGCTGTGCACCAGGGTGGGGGGAGCAGAGTGGGCAGGGAGCAGGGGGTTGAGATGGGCCAGGGAGGACCCTGTACGGGGAACATCTCACGGCTGGAAGAGGACTGGCTCTGGCTGCGTTTCCAGCATCCTGAGAAGACAGGTGTTGAAGCGATCCTTTAATTTAATCACCGGGAAAAGGCTGCTCTCTGCTGACCTGGAGTTGAGTAAGGAGAATGTTGGACTGGAAATTCCTGCCGCTTGGATGACTAGGTGCCAGCTCTCGGCGAGTTATCTTTGACCGTCGGCTCCCATCTCTTAACCGAGACTGACATGCCCCCACCTCAGGTCGCCTTCCCGGTTGATGACTGATTCACTTTTCTGGGACTCCGCAGGGAACCCAGGGCTCCAGCAGAGGCACAGGCCTCTGTGAACCACTGCGGTGTGGGGCGAGGCTGCCTGCCAAGGGTGGGGTGGAGGAAAGGTGCCCCGTCCAGGGGACCAGAGACTGTCCCCCAAAGATCACAGTGGACTCTTTCATGACTGGTGTGTCACAGCTGGGAGGAGGAAGAGATGCCACAGGCTCACAGTAGAGAGATGGGGAGGGAGGGTGCTGGGTGAAGTGTGGAGCTGATGGAGAGCTCGGGGTGGAGGGGGCAGGTGCAGGTATGCTGGTGAAGGATGAGGCTGTAGAGGTGAGCCACACAGAACCTCCGGCAGAATTGGGGCTTCCTCCCAAGAGTATGGCCGGAGCATAGCAGGCCTTCGCTTACTCCCAGATGTGCCAGACACAAGGAATGCTGCCCTCAGAAAGATGCGATGCACTTGTCTTCGTAAGAGACCACACCCAGGATGCAGCAGGAGGTGCAGAAGGGAGTTCTGAGCTCTGAAACTTGGGTTTTCTCTCTCTTTCTCTCTCTTTCACCTTGGGCACATGCACAAGTCTGCAGTGCTGTCTCCATCCATATACCCACATTCTTAATAGAGGCTCACTCGTGTTTTTAATGGATAACTTGCATGTACACACACACCCTTAATCCAAGGCTTACACACACAAATGATCAGTATTTCTCAAAATTCAGCAATACACAACATCTCCTGGAAATTAACATAACCTCCAGCGTTATCTTAGTTTATTAGTATCAAAATGTGACTCAAATAAGTGGAAGTATAAAACTTGCAGTAGCTTAGCTGTGTGCCTATAACCACTCAATAAAATCAAACCCAGTTTATAATGAGCAGGAGTGGAGCATTTTCACAAACCCAGCACTCTCCTAGTGAGACTCCACCAGTGACGCCGGGTGGTTGTATCTGTGCTGATGTACAGTTGCTCTAAAACACTTACTCGTTCCTGTGGGTCAGGGTCTGGATGTGGTTCAGCTCCAACGCTCTGGTGCAAGGTCTGTCTTGAGGTGTCTGTGCAGCTGTTGGCCGGGCTGTGGTCTCATCAGAAGGCTCCCCTCCCTGGGCAGGAGAGAGGCAGCCCTCATACTCGTGATTGTCCACAGGCCTCTGGACTGGCTACAGGGGCCTCTCCACTGGGCAACGTCAGGACTCGGTTGCTGGCCTCCTCCTGCAGGGTGAGCAGTCCAGAGAGAGAGAGGCCTGGGAGGGAAGCCATGGGTGTTTGGTAAACCAGACTCGGGAGAGCGCTCGCTGCCCCGGCTGTGTTCTGCCTGCCTGAGGTCAGTGTGGCTGTGCTGTTCTGATGGCTGCGCCTGGGGTGAAGACCGGGATGCAGGACAACAGGGGCTGGCTTGGAGGCTGTGTCCCACGTGACAGAAGAAATAGCCCCCTGAAAACGATCATTCACAGAAAAATCAGAACCAAGTAGTTGCTCAAGTAGTTCATCTGCTCAAGTAGTTCCATCATTGTTAGTGTGGCCTTAGTCTGGGGCTCTGGTCTTTAGACACGTGCTGAATTTTGATTTTCATTCTGTTCATGGGGCCAGTGTCTACTAACATGTGCATGGGACAGAGGAGCAGTTCAATGTGTTCAGAATTTGGGTGGGACGATGGGTGCTGGTCAGCGACCTGTGGATGCTGGTTTTCAAGGCTCGGCGGGGTAATTGTCCAGCCTGCCAGGCTGGTGAGGACAAGGTGGGCGCTGGGAACGCCTGTCTGTGTTCACGGTGCTGATTCCCATGCAATTCAACCCCCGTACTGGGGAGTTCCCTGTATCAGGGCCCGTTGTCATAGATGCAGGCGTGGGCACTGGTGTCACCTCACAGTGCTGTTAGAGAGTGGCCACTTAGAATCTCATGTCCAGATGAAGGGGCTCAACATGGTGGCCATCAAGCATCAACCCTACACACAGTCATGGACGGGCGAGCATGGACGGGGCCCCTGGCAACCATATTGGGTTCATGCCCAGTGGGAAAAAAAGAGCATTATTGAGGCTTCTGGAGAGGAGCTGTGCCCTGGTCGGCCTGGGCCTGAGCACACCGCAGGGGCCCAGCTCCTCAGGCCTCTTGTTTCCAAGCCACCTTAAGTGACCATGACAAGAACAGGTGACCACTGGAAAAGATGTCCAGGATGCAAAGGCCAGGGCCCTCCGCCAGGCTGCCCACCTCCTCCGTGACAGGAGGTGGGGTCTGCACTGTAGCTGGCAGCCTGGACTTGCCGGATGACTCTGATTCTGGCTGAGGTCTAGGACATTAATGCCTGTCTGCCTCACAACCCCGGGGTGCAGCTCCTCTTACCCCCAATTTCCAGAGGAGAACACGCAGACTCTGAGAGGCAAGGTGTGCTCAGGGCCACCCCCACGATGAGGTCGGGGGAGATTCCCACTTCTGGTCTTGGAGCAGCCCATCCCACCACCAGCTGGAGCCGGTTTGGGGCTGTTCTCACGACTTCGCTATATGAATTTGGAGGGGGACACAGCTCAACCCCTAACTCTGTGCTCCTTGTTGACAGTATCTTGAAGGGCTCTTGCGTGTGGGGACTGGAGCCCAGGGGAAGTCGTGTTTATTAACCCTGAGGCCCCAGGTAGGAAGTGGGGTGACTGTGTTCTCCCTGTGTGGCCCTCTTCCCAGGGGTATCCCCCCTCCCCATTGATGGGGAGCAGAACCCAACAGAGCCCAACTTAAAACTCAAGAGCATGAACTGGAGGACATACTCAAGTCAAAGGTCCTGCCAGCCCCACAGAAGGGAGGCTTGAAACACCTAGACAGGCAGACACTTCCCATCGTCATTCTTTACATTTCTAACCATTGGAAGCAAATGGTCATGTTAAGTACGTCTGATTATTTTTCAGCTGGGTCCCAGGTACTTCTCAGGATCCTCTGCCTTTGCTGCTCCAGCAAGACTCAGTTTGGGGGCCCATGTGGGCAGGGGGAAATACTGTCCTGGAAATAGAGGTGTGGATTTTGGCTGGTGTAGGAACCTGGCGTCTATCACTTGCTGTGTGAATTTAGGCAAGTTTACAAAATCTGCCCACATCCCCACACCCATGGCTGAAAGTGGAGGTTCATTTCCTCATCCACACCTGGCTTTTTGCAAAGACTAGAAAATGCATGTGAATATTTAGTGCCGTTCTTTGCCCATGAGTATCCCATGAGTGTAGTCAGGAGAAAATATACACACAAACATGCTTGAGACTCTGGACAATGCCCCGTTCATGGCATCATCCTTTTCCATAAGAATCTGCCGCTACCCTTGTTGTCTGGCCTTGGCTGGAGTGCTTGACCCTATGCTGAGAGTGACCGCATCATTGCAGGCCCCCGTGGGAAATGGGCTGTTGAGAGACACGAGTGGAAAAGAAGAATGGACGAAAGAGATTGATAATGATCTGAGACAGAGGCGAAACTCACATCACAGATCAGGACTCAGTGAACATGAACTGAGTTGTTTATTATGGGCTTAGGGTCCCCTTATATACCTTGGCAAAGGAATGATTACAATGAAGGAAATAGCCCAGGATCCCATGGTATGTAGCATGTGAGGCAGGAGGATGGGGGATTCGCTACCTAACAGGAAGAATACCTGTGGGGTAAACACCTTTATCTTTCAGAGACATGTCTCTTCAGTGGGACATTCCTAGGAGGTTGGGAGCTGCTGTCACAGATAAGGGACTTGCCAGTAACCATCTCTGGTGTGCCAGAGATGGACAAGATAGATAAAGGTGTTTCTTTGTCTAAGGCATATCTCTTTATCTATTATCAGCGCTCCACAAGGGGTCCCCTCTCAAGAGTGACTGAGGATTGGAGACCAGACCTCCAAGGCAGGTCATGGTCATGGTCAGTCATGGGGAGGCTGGCAGCCTCTTCTGTTTGACTTCCTGTTATTCCACCTGCACACAGCCCATTCTGCTGAGCCTCCGAGGCTCTGTTGATGGCTTCTTGAGGTCAGTTTTTCTCCCTGGGGTTCTGGGGCCCTGCCATAAGAGTTTTAACAAATCCACTGAGTCTGAAAGCCTATGTTCTACACAGTCAGGTACTCCCAGTTCCTCTGACATGCATCCTCCTATTTGCCGGGCCCTTTGGGAGGCAAAATAGAGAGCAGAACACTGATCCTATCTGGTAGGGAAGACAAATAGCTATCAAGTAATTGTTCTGCTAGTGAGCATATAATTACAAGTCAAGATAAGCCCCATGTAGGAAAGGAATTGAATGTAGACTTATGTGGGGAAAGGGGAAGAGAGCAGTAGAGTTACTGTGGCTGCAAATGGACTGCAATCTAAGAGGACTCCCTGGAGGAGATGGCAAGACTTTGACAAGCTGAGACTTGCACTCAAGCTGCACGTTCTCCTATATTTGTCATTTTGTTCTTTCCATCCACCACTTTTTATGCACAGCCTAAAGCATAGCTTGCCACAAGCCAAGCCTGTCTCTTTCCTATGGTCTAGAAAGTGCCTGTTTGCAAGAGAAAGTTACAGAGCAATAGTCTCACCCAGCAGTCCCTTGTCTCCAATTTCAGGAATCACCTCCCTGGGTTGCCATCCTCTCTTTACCTCCCTCTCCCAGATACCGATACCAAGTAAGACCTGTGCTCAGAATGACTGCTTTTGCGTTTGCCATCTGTTAGGGGCCAGGACCTATCTATACCTACTTTTCGTTCCTTCTCTCCCTCTTTCCCAACAAGGGAAGTTGTTTTGTTTTGTTTTGTTTTTTAACTTTGAATTTTTCCTATAAGCCACAATAAAGATGCACACTCTGAAACGCCTCCATCCCCCAAGACTTGGTTTGAGGGCCCGAAGGGAGGTGCCATTTGCTCCCAGTTTGCAGCCATTGATTGTTCTCCCTGAGCATTCCTGACCCCTTTCCTTGCATTTCTAGAGAGGCTCTGGGTTGAGCTCCAGAGTCCATGGCCCTGGGGATGCTGATTTAGTTCCGCCCCTTGCCAGCGGCGGGCCTTCCCCTCCCTGTGCCCATCCTCACTGTGGACGCACGCAGAAATCAGCTGTGCAGTGAGCCCAGCTGTGCACAGCATTCAGGGCAGCACCCCTGGCAGCAGCTGTGACCTGGGCGCAACTGTGGTCTCTCATCTGTGACACTGTGGGCTGGTCGTGGACAGCTCCTTCACCCTCCCCACCCTCTATCCAGAACAAGCTGCAGCCACCTCGTAGCTTCCTTTCCCACATTTGAGAGCAATGTTCCAATGAGCATTTATGCACGTTGCAATGAATCCGCACCAAATCCCTGTGGACATCTGAAAGCGAGGGGACAGAGTGGTCTCCAGGTCACCCAGACCCACATCTGCCTGGCTGGGTTTCCGGTCTGCAAAGTCCCTCATTCCCACTGTGGCTAGGAGATAGGCTCAGCAGCCTATTTCTTTTTTTTTTTTTTTTTTTTTTTTTT
>PVHY01012542.1:0-44131 GCA_004024945.1 Uropsilus gracilis | reverse complement strand
ATCGAATTAAATCGAATCCTTCTCTTTGTTTGCACACCCTTTATATACCCTGATTTCCCACCTTCCAGGAAATCTGTTACACTTCTTTCTTCCCCCTGCATCCCCCTGAAGGGAAATTCCAGCTAAGGTCATTCTCCCATTTTAACATTACCTGTCCTTGAAACCTGCAATCTTAAACAGGAGACAGTGGGGGGGGGGGGGCGCACACCCAATCAACAACAATGAAAACATTAAATAACCTCATTAAAGTGGAATTGGACAGTAGAAAAATTCATTCATGCTAGTAACTTAAAAACTCAGGAAGGTGTAAGATGATTCACATATTTGTGCTCAGTAATGGTGAGATCACTACGAGAATGTTCACCATTTACTGTTAGATATGAACTTTTAAAAATAAGATGGCAAAATATCAAGAACTCATAATTTCCAGTCCTCTGAGTATTTCTTATCATTAACTTTAATTTAAAAATTCAACAAAAAAGAACAAATATCTAAGTAACTGTAACTCAATCTGAATCGTGGGAGAAATACGAAAAATCTAAGTTTTCAACACACTTAAATATTCATAAGTATCAATATAAACAATACCCAATGATGAAAACTAGCAGAAAGCATGTGAGGATATGAACATACTCATGATTTGTAAGTGACGAAGAGTTGGAGCCAGGATTAAGTCTGTGTCCTCTGTTTCAGTGAAGGTTTGAACACCATGGCAACATTACCAAGAACTAATACTCACTGAATCTTCTAGCCATAAGTGGGGTGGGGCATTTTCATTCCTCTCTTGCTGACTTCCTCCTTACTCTGTCACATCTTCACAGACATTCTTTTTTTCTTTCATATTTATTCAATTCCAAAAATAATATGCTACATATTTGTACAGATACACAATGTTCTTTGAAGTTAGCATACCACTTTTCTCCACAATGACCTCTCTACCTCAGAAGAAAAAGTTGTCACCTAGCACAGAGAAAGGCAAGCCCTGGATCTAATAGCACTCAGATATCCTGCCGAGCAGTGAATGAGTCCTGCTTTCCAAAGAGATTCTGTGTATCTGCTGCTGCTTGGTTAGTTCTGAACATTGCTGTACCCACATTGTGTGACTATCTCAGCAGCACGCCTGATGGTCTGGTCCCTTGCCCGACTCCACAGTCGGAGGAAGGGCAAGATGAACATGATCACCTGAGTGTGAGGTCAGAGCTGTGATTACTTAAGAATCACTAAGCACATGAAGTGGAAAGTTGTTTTAAAGCTTCCATTTTCCCCTTCTTTTCAAAATCACTGGAGCTGATCACAACTAGCATGGGATGACAGCATTCTGGATTGATTTAAGGTGTTACCCTCAGGAGCAAAGTATTGTCATCAGAGATTCCCCTAGATCACTAAGAAGAGAAATAGCGAACCTGAGACAGATTTGCAGCACTCGACAAGTCAATCAGGAAACCCCATGGAGAAAAGGATTTTTCCCTTTCGTTGAAAGGCGATAATGCCCTAATTTCTCTACATTAAAAAGAAGAAAAAGGAGGGAAAAGATTAACAGGAAAAGGCTTCTGAAGGGTAACACACTTCAGGACGGAAGGGGCGTGTGTGCGCAGGGCTGGAACTGAACCTGTAGCTTCCATCCACCTGCAGGGCTCCTGCGGGAAGCCGCGCAAAGCGAAACCTGCAGTGTTCTTCCTTGCAGAGCTCCGCTTATTTTCCTGTCCTCATTTTTAATCTTTGAGTCATTTCTTTTTGCGGCAAATGACCTAGTAGTAACCATGGATAAATGAAATATCTTGTTTTCTAAAATACAAGCTTCCCAAGTAGCAACAAGGTGTCTATCATGTTTACTCGCCATTTTCCAGGGTCAGACACATAATAAATCGCTGATAAATGTTTGTTGAATGGACAAATGAGTGTGTTAACTATGTCTACCTGCAATTATGCTTCCACCATTTTTGCCTTATTAATGCATTAGTCAAGGCAGATAGTGAAGACCCTAACCCATCTTTTAACCACTCGGTTTATAGGGAGTTGAAAGATTGAGATAAACGGCGGGGGGAGGGGAGGGAAGCAAATGGAGAGAAGAGAACATTTTGATACTAAGTCAGATTGTAGAAGTTAGTCCTATATGGATGAACCAGCATTTCATCCTGTGAATGTTTTCCATATTCTTAAACATTCTATTGAGTACAAAATAACTCACCAGATTAATTGAACAGAGGGAGGGAGAAAGGGAGGAAGGGAGCAATTCATGAACATAGTAACAACCTGAGCCCTAAAACAGATGAGCTTTACTCACAGATGACAAACACTCTCACCTGGGTGCACAAAAAAAGAAGCCTCTATTTGAGGTTTAGGTTAATCTGATTCTGAGGAAGCATCTCCATTATCAGGGATTAATCCAAAGCAGATTCTATTGATGTGAGAGATATGACAGCAACATTGCTTCCTACCGTTGAATCCAAATGCAAGATTCATATTTTCTCTATCTGCAGGTCTTTCCTAAAAGAGAGGATTTTCTCTTTTCTCTAATTCCTGCTCTGTCCCTGTGCCAGATTTAATTTAATTATTGTCACAACATTTTGTAGTCCTGCCAAGAAGCCCTAAGGCCAGTAGCAACATTTTTAATAAATGAAAAGAATCAAATCAAATAAGTGATTTGAGTGACAAAGGGTGAAAAAGTTCCAGATGAAATTCAGGAAGGTTTTTGGCTCAGCTCAAATTGGAAACTGCATCATCAGCAGAATTCTGGGGGTTTGTAGGTTATGAGACAAGGTGTTTTACATTGTACTAATTATGGCTGGAGTTAGAGAAACAGACTATAAAACACACACAAAACAAACAGCAAAATAGCGGTGGGAAAGTGGCCACAGTGTTGGTTCTCTAGTGCTTCGTTTCTCATGAGGCGCCAGAAAAGTAGTTCTTTGTGGTAAGAGTGTTAAGACTAGACAATTTAGGAAGATCTATCTTTGCTTTCTCTCTCTGCCATAGTCATTCTTTCTACCACAGGGTAGGGCCTTGGGTGTGGGAATGAGTTTTTTAAGACAAAAGTGGCTTGATGACTTTTTAGTTCTTCTAAATGCACACAGGATGTGTCCTTGAACCATTTCTAAAAGCATCAATTTTTTTTTAACCAAAATACACAATGTTGAGGGATGACAAATGCCCATTCCAACATTTTTACTAGGTGAATTTATTAACTATCCAGGGTGCATTAGCTCTGACAAGCACAAGTCATGGTGAAGCCCGACCCAAAGATGAACCCAGTTCCGAATATGGGCATTGCAGACATCTGCATCTGAAAGACAGAGACTAAAACTAGCCTGAGGCCAGTTCCCCCTTTTAGAGTAAAGTGGTTACTCTAAAAGTAACCAGGGCAGACTGGGGTTATGAAATGTAGGGTCTTGAGGTCAAAGTCAGGCCCAGAGGGCAAAGGGATGTAACACACCAAGGGGGGGGGTGGTCAATGGGAAGCTGGGAGAAGGATAAAAAGAGGGGAGGTGGAGTGTGGAGATACACAATTTTGAAGAGGAGCGTGGAGAGGGGAGTGAGAGCGAGAGCCTGGAGATTGGGATCAGGCGCGGAGGTTTGGGGCCTCGGAAGAAGGACCTGGCTGGGTCCTCTGGAGCTTCCTCACCTCCCCAGCACTTGGTTCCTGAGGAGCAAGACCTGTGTGAAGGCGGAGGAGAGGTGACCCCGGTGAAGTGCGGAGCCACGGTGACACTCGGACAGGCCTGCCTTTGGGAGACCGTCTGAGCCCCACCTGTGTTGGTTGAATTCATCTGGTACCAACTGGAGCGACAGGATTGGGAGTCAAGGTCCTGGCATTTCCAACCAAAAGTGCCCTAAGACTGAGGTAAACCCCACAAAGCTCCTTGAAGAGCAGAAGTGGGGAAATGTCTACAATGCCCATATTCAAAACTGGGTTCATCTTTAAATCCCAGCTTCAGTGGCAGCAGCGCAGCCCCATTTATTGCTTCTCAAGTATTGCCTAGTTTAAAAAAGTTTTACCATCTGTTCTGGCTTAAGCTAAAGCTGAATTAAGAGGATAAGCTTTCAGTATTCTGTTACTGTGGTGGTACTATATTTTAGGAATAGGGAGGAGGTGAGAAGGAAAAATAAAGCTATATAAAGTCTCTAAGAGAAAAGATGACAATTCTCCTTTAGCAACCAGTAAAATTATGTTTGAACTTGGCCTTGAAGGCTACTTCTTTCTTCCTTGCTAAGTCCTACCAAAATGAAACTGAAATATATGCATGAGTATATCAGTCTATCAGTCAAATAGTTTCAACTTCTTGAGACTTTCAATATTAAACTAAGTACTGAGTACTTAAAAGAGAATCAGAAAACTTGCTTATTGTCCTCAAAGAGCTCACATTGTAACTGAGATGGTGAGATGTGTGTATAAGGAAATAAATATGAAATGCAAGTGTCCAGATCAATTAACGGCACTCAGGCATAATACTCACAGCCAGGGGAGATCAGGAAAAGATTCAATACTTAACTTATTATTGTTTGTGGCTGATATTACTATATATATATATATATAATGCTTTTTTATTAATATTGTTTTAAGCTCTATTTGTATTCATAATATGCTATTGGATTTTTATCAGGATAAATCAAAAAGGAATTCTATGTTTATGGTGTATAGGCAGATTTTCTTTTTCCATGGAAAACAGGATTCTAAAAGTTGTTATGATCTCTCTTAACTCTCACTATCCATTAACCGGGACAGTTTTTATAAAGGAACACAGATATATATATAGATTCATTAAATGATTGGGCTATGAATATCCCTAGACCTTACCTATTATTATTTGAATTATTACTGTTTCACTTGAATCGTGATTTAATTTTCTACTTGTAGGTTTACTGAGACAAAATTAGCAATTAACATTACCTGTTAACCATCAAGAGAAATTTCTTCTAATTTTAACATCCAGCTCAACCATTTGTTGACTGTAAGCAATCTCTGTTTTTCTGACAGTGTTCTAGCACTTCTCATACCTGAATGGATGTTTCTGCAATGCAAGTAGCTTACCCATAATCTATAAATACATAAGGTCTGCAGAACTCATCCCTATAAACTGTTTGCTTAAATCTTTCCCCTTCAAAGCAAAAGATCTCAAAGCAAATGAGTTTACATAGCTACCAAATCCTCAGATGCCAATTTGCTTTGCACCTTTCCTTGTTGCCTTCAACATGCACACCTAGAGCATACACAGTGCTGTAGTGCAATCTTAATTCAATAAACATAATTTTAAAAACTGTTAAATTCACTATTTTGTCATCTCCAGTTTACCTCTAAGGTATACTTCAAGTTCATTTCTTTCTCTCCATCTCTACTGTTTCTACCTCATCCCTCCCTTCTAGCACAACATCTTGCCCTAGTTACCGATTTTTTAAAAATATAGAATAAAAGCTAAGTACTTAAATATGACCTGCAATGCTTTGCCTAATATATGCTTACTTCCCAATTGAATCTCACTTCATATCACTCCTCACTACTTCCTTTCTATTTCTTGTCAGGCTTCCAGTTGTAATCATTTGTATATAGAAAGTATGATACTTATTAGAAAATATATGGGCTTAGTGTTTCCTTTGGGGAAATTTTTACTAATTTAAAATTTTTATTTTATAATAATTCATATTTTTTCTAAATTGGTAAGTTGAATTGGTTTCTCTGGAACTGTTTATTAGTAAATTATAGAATAGGTAAAATGAAAAATGCAATTAATATTCTCAAAAAACCTTTTTATTTCTGTGACATTCATAATTCTATCTTTTTATAAAAATTAGGTTTTGCATCTCTCTCTCTCTGACCACTCTAGAAAGTTTCTAACCTTGAATATTTTCTGAAACAAGTAATTGACTTTACTGATCCTTCCTATTATTTATATTTATTTTTGATGTCACAGGCAGCCCTATCCATAATGTTTTAAACCTCATCATGGTATATCTTTATTAGCTTGGGCCATGAAACTACAGTCACATGAGATACACCAACTAAAATGACCCCTAGCTATTTACTCATTGGCTAACTTGAACATGAGTTTCTCCAGCAGCTAGTAATCACCAAGAGACTGATGTCTGTTGGTTATTGGTTATCACCCTGTCCACATTCATTAGCATCCCATGAACCCTTGATGAGGTTCAGGGCAAGAGTATATGTCTAGTCTCTATCCCTTACTGAATTATCTAACATTTGTGCAGGCAAGAGTATTTCTCTTATTATAAAGCCCTTTCAAAATTCAGAATGGGTGAGTTATCCCCCGTTTTAATAATGACAAATATAAAGTTTCTAGTGAAAGTGTATGCATTTTGGGGCTCATTGGTGCATAACTCCTTTGGACTATCACTAAAGTCACTGATAATCGCTCTTACTAAGTTAGTCTGAATACATAGCATCTATATGTAACCAGAGATGCTAATTTTTAAGATAGCAAGAGACATGTTTTAATGTGGGTCCTAATCGATGAGCACAAACCTAGAATGAGCATAAGCTGAACATCAGAAGTCTCATGTCTTCCATGACCTTAATACTCACTTTTTCAAAGGAAAAAAATACATTCAAAAAAAAAAATTACATGGTATTTAAATGCACTGCTACCTCTATATTTGGTGCTTAAAGAAAAAAATGATTCAGTACAATTTTGAATAAAAATTAGCTCCATAGGACTTAGGGGATATACTATACTCTGAGTCAAGTTAAGCAAAGCATAATTTTACACTTTTGTTCTTAAACTTTAAACATTGACTTTCAACTGCAGTCCCAAAGAGAACCATAATACTTTCCTATCATCATGAACCTCTGGGGACAGTGTAAAGTGTTAAGTACTATGTAAAGTCAGCTCTGGTAGTGGAAAAATGCCACAATTCTACCCATGCCACCTCTACTAAAACTATATGCAGTGAAATGCTAAAAAGCAGACTAGTTTAAAGGAATGACAAAAATGCTTAGAAGGATAGGCTCAGTGAGGTTGAAATGGTCTAAAGTGCCATGGAAGAAACAAAAAAATTATATGTGAGCCCTCATCTGTCGCTCCTGAGAGTTAGATAGGTAGACATATCCAAATAATGACGGTGTGTTTATTTTCCAAGGTCATTCTTTCCCAACAATTAAATTGCAAATGTGGAAATCAAATAATGGAAGTAGGGAAACCCAAAACACATTTTCAAACTATTTAATTTTACTATTGGTTCATTCCCCCAAACACAAGAATCATATGATTCGTATTTTAAAATTTTTTTCAAAGAATAGTTTCAACTATACTTAAGAGAATTGAATGTTCTACTCATAATTTCAATGTCTGATAATTATGTGCTTTTCATAGACTAGTTTTGGGCTTGATACATTTCAAAAATTATTTCTCATAAACCTAATTTCACTCTCTCAAGTCCAGGTATTGTAAATATGTTCATATTACGATACAAGGCTTGGCATTGCTAGAGAAATGGTAGCATCAAATGAATCAGCATAATACCTGGTAGATAAAATTGTTTCTGGAAGTCAGTGCTACATCAGAATGGGTAGTTATAACTATTCATGGATGTAATTTGGAACAACAGAAACATCTCACTAAAAATGTTCCTAAGCTCCTTTCTTCTGAACTTAATATTACTGTGGTCATTTTAACGCCACCGGATAGTGAGAGAAATATAAGGGGAAAAGCTGAGAGATTATCAACCACAGAATTTAACAAAACCAATCCAGGATTTAATGAGCCCTTTACTAGATGTTTCTCACCTGCTGCAGGGAGGGTTACTGAGGCTTGAATTTCATTAGCTTTCTGGCAAACTACCCCACCCATGAAACTACAGGTCACCTCCAAAATGGAATCTGTGATACTAATGCCTCTACGATAAACAAGGCTGCCGCAATAGGATGTGTCAATAGTCAATAGAAAGAACAGATATTATTCCCAATTTGTTTTCAACTTTGAAGCCATAGGAGTCTGTGTTGTTTGCTGCCTTCTACAGTCCCATAGCTCTCCTAGGTACTGGACTAGAGCTGAATTAACCCATTTTATCCTTTTTTATTTTTGGTCTGAGATATATACAGACATATATACCCACTATCTGCAAACACATTACACACATTTTTATGAAAGCCTATTGAGGTATAAAGTGGTATAAAGTGAGGAAGCAATTATCATTAGTTTATATGGAAAAAGTCATTGAACATTCCCACACTCGAAAAATAACCTACTAACCCGAATACACATAAAACCTAGGAGAGTACAGATAGTAGAAACAGACACAATGTGACAAATATACAACCTGTGTAATGCTGTCCCAGGAAACGGCTTGATGCACCATTTTGCTGTCTCAGGGCATGCACGGCACCAGTACCTACCACAAAGCAAGCCTGAGCTCACTTTCTGATTTGCCTTCAAAGCAAACACCCATTTCAGAGGTCTTCCACTAAGTGAAGACAGGTGCAGGTGCTAGGGTAGGTCTTTTATGAAAACAAATATCCATAAAACTTCATTGAGTGAGTCAAATAGGGCTGTGGCTCAAGTATGATTTGTATTTGTATTGATACAATTGTTTTTGTTTTCATTATTTAATTTTGTAATGTTTCATCTTGAAAGATTAATTAGATGATTGGAATGTTCCTTGGTAAATAGTGGTGGTATAGGTATTTGACAATAGGGAATTTAATGAAATAAATTATTATGCATTTAATAAACACTAAAATTTTATGCTATATCAGACCCTGTGCAGTCCCCAAGATCCAAATGTGAATAAAATACTTCATTTCAAGGTGTCCCAAAACTAATTGAGGAGGTGATCACATCTGACAAAACAGTTATCAGAATTCAGAGAATAAGGGGAGTAGAACAGCAAAAATTAAAAATGTTTCTTTCATAAGAAAATGTTCTTACAGGAACATTGAAAAAATTAGTTTTTTTAATTATAGTGCATTTTAATTTTGCACATAAAAATAAAATCATTTACAGAAGGTTCTTGTGCAACTATAAAATCACAATAACAAAAAATTCTAATTTGTAATACAAATAGTAATGTGATAAATGAGGCTGGTTGTTGAAACTGAATCCTAATTGTTAATTTAATACTAAATGACTCATATGGCCTAGGTATTTATTTTTTAACCCTGCAATGGTCATCCCTGCAATGGTCATGTCTAAACTATTGTCCTCCTCACATCTGCCCACTATTCTTCTCTGAAATACTTACATGAAAACCTCTGTTAAAAGCATTTGTTAAGGTTGACATTCACGTGTGCCTAATTTCTTTAGCTATTAGCTCTGTTTCTCTTAAACTACAAACATTAAAGCAGTATAACTGGTGTCACACTATTATTAAAATAAATGAGTATCATAGATATTTCCCAAAAGATTTGAATGAATTAATTAAAAATGTTCTTACATAAGTGGGAATATAGAAAAAATCATAAATAATTAAATTTTGAATAATTACTACATAAAATTGCTCTAAGTGCAATCTGAGGGATTTATGAACAGTGCATTATGCAAATACACAAGTGAATAAAATGATTTTAATTTCTGCATTTATAAAGTTTATGGAGGGAGTTGATATTTCAACATATGTAACTGAGAAAATATACAAATAGCTAATGATAGAGAATGAAATAAACCATACATGTAATCACAGACAGTATGTCCATGAAAAATAGTAATTTCCAGTTGGTTGATTTGAAGAAGTTTTATTAAGAGGAGTAAATGAGTCTCCTTGAAGAATGAGTTTCATTGGTAGAGAAGGTAGTTAAAAAATGATTTTTAAGTTTAACAAACTAAACTTACAAACTTATAAACAAAGTCTGCGACAATGAAGTACTGGTGCAGTAATGGAAAGAATGGGAATTTTGTGAAATTCCAGACAGGCTGATCAGATATGTACTGTGAATTTTGGGAAAAGTTCTTAAATTTCAGGGACATATTTAGTTTTTATTATCCCTACAACTCTATGAGATTGATATTATTACTTCTATTGATAAGAAAAAATGAGTTCATCAGGTTAACTTGTAAGTAGTTGGTAATCATGTCAGAATTTGATCACAGATTTATATAGAAATTGTTTTCTATAGAAAAAAACTTATGCATGAAATCAGCATTTTCATATTTTCAACTAGTTCTATGAGTTTATAGTTTCACACATATCAAGATGAGCAGATGAACATAAAGATACACTTATTGAAGTTATCTCTAAGCGTATGAATGTAGAGGCACTTAATGAATAATAAAATACTGAAAATAGTCAATATTCTCAATTTGCCTATCTCAGGATGGGTTTTACCTTCAAATGTAGTCTACCAGTTTGTGCAATATAGTGTTACACATACTTAAAAAAATCAATTATTTCACAATTGTATTAAGAAATATTTTATTAACAAAACAGTAAATTCCACTTGCTTAGCATTTCCAATAATGGATAAATTGGCCTTGCAACAGAAAAACAAAACAAAACAAAACCCATAGATACCCAATCACACAAAGCACTAGAAAGGGTGAGGTCTTGTGGCCTTTCTTTGATGTTTTAGGGTTTGACCACCTCACACATTATTGTAGTATCTTTTTAAAAGGCAACACATTACATGGATAAAAAAAGAAGCATACTCAATCAGAAAAGTTACAGTTCAGGGATATAATCAAATTTATGCCAGGTAGTGTGAAATCCTCTATTATTAACGCATGGAACCCTGATACATTTGATAGGAAGATGTCTGGGATTTTATCCATGTCTTGTTCTCTCCCTAGTTCATGTTCCCCTCTTTTCTTTCTCCATTCAAAAATAAAGAAAGAAGAAAAAAATAGTTACTAGATTTTGTTTAGGCTAATACCATTAGAAATATTTTGACTGAAAACATTACATTATATCATTATATGAAATTTTTAAATTTATTCTGGACAGGAGCATTGAATCAATTCCAGACAACATGCTTCATCGATATACTGCCTAAAATGCTATTATTTAAATTATTTTGTATAACAATCTAGAATCTTTCCAGATGGAAACTTGTTCAAGCTCAGTAGATCAAATGGAAAAGCAACCATTTCTCTTTAAAACCTCAAGTTGTAGATTAGTGGTTGTATATTTACCTTCTTTTTTTCACTGGCTTTCCCTGAGTAAGACAGAATGAGAGTGAAAAAAGAAATGAATTCTTTAGCCTGGCAAATTAAACAAAAAGAAAAGAAAAAAGAAAAAGAAGAACAAAAAAACTGAAACAAGTAATGGATATCAAATTTTAGCTTTATACTTCTACTTTATGGGCCATGAAAAGTTTTTAGGACTTTTCATTTACAACAACTTGGCAACGATAGATAGTGGTGACTTGCTATGAATTACACATATATCTAACATGTTTTATATCTGAAATTCAGGTCACTTCTTGGCTTTTTCATCAATTACATATCACAAAAGGTGTTTTCCAGTTTTTTGCCTTTGCTGATTTAATTCTAATTGTAAAAGTATCCTCTTATGAAACTTAATATTCTTTTTATGAGACTTTTGAAGTAATATGACCAATTTTTACTGAGATGTCACTTTCCAACTAATAATGCATTTCCATTGCATTATATTCTCATACTAATTTATTGCTATGAACATCATTGAAGAAATATGCAAAAACAAGTGAATACCTATACATTTCTACTACTTAGTATGTGTTAAACTAAAATATATATTTAATGATATATATGTAAAACCAGAAAAGTTAAAATGTAGTCAATAATCAACAATGAGTTTTTTAGATGGATTGTAATACAGAATCAAAAACTGCTAAAAATACTTTTAGTTGAAAAATTGTTTACTTTCCAAAAATGTTTATTATGCACATCAGGTTCAGATTTTTTTTCTATATATGTGTGTATATATATCAGGTTCAGATTTTTTCCTATATATGTGTGTACATATATATACATATATGTACATACATCCATACATATGCACACAAATATATTTCATTGGAAACAAAGTTTTCAACTGCAGCAGCCAGGGTTAAGGTGTAGATCAATCAATTTTGCTTCCATAACCTGCCTACATAATGGTTCATTTTCATGCAGCAATATATCCATGATATTCTATTCAATAAGTAAAGGTTCCATTTCATTAGGGAATAAAATCTTCTCAGGGTTTCCTGGGAGCATGATCTCAATGAAGCAAATCACCTCATTTGTCATTAGTACCTTGGCACAACTATCTTCCTTCCTGATTTTCAATTTGTCAGTAAATATTTGCTATTAAGTGTGTGTTTGGGTCATCCATCATTTCTGATGGATCCCTCTGAATTCATGTGAGCAAGTGTGTGTATGTAATAGTGAATGGAGAAATGTATGCAGGAGGTGTGGATATTTGGGGGAGAAAAGAAGATTATAAGATACATATGTATATATTTTACCTCCTAATTCACACCTTTCATACAGATACTAAAACTTAATTGCAACAGAATGAAGGCTGTACATGTAAAAAAAAAAAAGTAGCTGTATTTTTATATACATTCATACATATCTTCCTTAGAATAAACACTACATTGTAATTTTTTTAAAAAAGTAAGTAATCGTGGCAATTTATAATGGTGGCAAAAAAAACCCAAAACCCTGAAATAATTTTTGCTCCATTGTCATAAAACTCCCTATACTTAGCAACACTTATAACATTGAATTTACCAAAAATGGCTGAATAGCAGAGATATATTTTGCATTTCTATACAACAGGCTATAAAACGTCACTTATCACAGTCCAGAAAGCACACAGAGATGGATTTTATATAAACATATGTAATAACATATTAAGCGTGCATGAAAATTTCCCAGTGATTGCATCTATGCCCTCTTGTTTTTGTTTTGAAATTTGAGTGTGAAAATCTGCCTTATATTTCACATTGTTGAAAATAAGGCCTCCATACCTTTTTTCCCCTCACAACCAGAATGGGGCTTTTTGAATGTGTTCCTACACAAGTCTTCAAAAAAGCCAGCACTTTATTTTAAACGCAAGTTCCAACCACTGCTCCAGTTGCACCAGGTGGCAAACTCAAAGGTTTGCAAGTTGAGTCACTCAGAATGACAGTCTTCTCTGGCAATCGGACTAACTGACTTCTCAGGAAAGCACTAGCACTTTGGCTAAATCCAGGATCATAGGTAGCTTCTTTTTTGTATGTGTGTTGTGTTTTGTGTTGTTTTTGTGTTGTGCCTCGATGTTATAATACTCCTTTGCTTTATGAATGCGTGCGGTCATCACTGTCTTTTAGAAATGTTCCAGCAACATAAAGACAGGCAGAGTAAATGAAAACACTGTGGATGTTAGGGAATTTATTGGCCCCTGTTTTTTTTTTTTTTTTTTCTTTTTTGGAGAAACAAGAGCATGAGATACTCGTTTTTATTTTTTAAAAACAGTCTTTCCTTCCTGATTGCATTCCCTGTCTTCTTTTGTATGTGCTTCATAAAAAGGAAAGTAAATAAGTTTATATTAGGTCTCAGATAAAATGAAGACTATTTCTATACATGGGTCCTTTTAAGATCTTGGGATCAGACGTAATACTCTTTATCCTTGTTTTTCTTATTTTTGTTGGCGCTTTTCGCACTGCTGGGTTGTTTCTCCTTTACCACAGCCCCATTGGACTGTGCTGAGTTACTGATGTAGTTTCTACTCTCATCCACATGGTATGAGCCTTCATCCCGGTTTCTGTACTTGTACATGGCGTAGAGGAGGATGAGGATGCACAGGGCTGCTGCGGCTACTATTCCTACCACCATGCCCGTGGTGCTGCTGGACTCTCGGATCACTTCCGCAGACCCTGGGTATGGTTCTCTCCCGCCTGCTCGTGTTGGGTTGGCTATAGGAAAGATAGTGAGAAAAAGCACAAGTTGATGACTGAGTTCACCGAATGCCAGAAAGCTCTGTCAACATTTAGCATCTATTTCCACGCCCAAAGGATTAGCAACTACTCTAGAAAAAGTATATGGCAGCTGGATGTAGCGATTGATGATCCTCGTGGTTACTGTGGTTGCTAAAACTTAACCATTATGAATTTAAAGTTCTGGGGGAAAGATCTGTTGCTATTTTTTCTTTCTCATAGACCAATTTTAATAATAGGTTCTTATAAAGTGTGCCCCCCCCCCCTACACACACAAAGATCCCATTTTACATCTAAAGGGCCATGATGATTGTTAGGTGAAAAATTACAAATTCAATATAGAAAAGAAACCCTACCGTATAATATTAGAGGGTATCATTCTAAAAATTAAAGTTACACGAATACAGACACTTTTAGATTCTAAACAAGAATAGCTAAATTTAGGATTGCTTTAGAAATCATATTTCTCTCTACACTGTAATGAATTCAGAATCAAATAATAATTTTAAATGCCCACTTTTATTACACTTTGATTTTTATTTTTGGCCACATCTTACAAACTAAAACAGAAATAATTTCTCTTTCTGTTGGGGTTTTATGGGTATTATCATTTAGTGGTTGTAGCTGAGTGATCACCAAAATTAATTTGGGAGGCTGAAGTAAGAACAAAATGTCCAGTTTCAAAGATCATCTACACTGATTTTTTTAAGTCAAAATTAAGTGCTTAGTAGATAATAAGGGCATACTGGTAAGCTTTTACAAAGATCCTTATTCACTCTCTTCCTTGGTAAAGAAACAGATGGCAGGGTGCATGAGTATCTTCTCCAAGGTCCATCCAGACACTGAAACTGTTAATAAATGAAGGGGGGATTTGACTTATATGGGGGAAGGACCTTATCTCCACACAATAAACAAAAATATATATATTTAAAAGAATGTAAAAGATTAGGAATTGGTAGAGAGATAAGATTCTACCCCATTTCTGACCCTTGATCATTTTCCTCTGTTTTCTATCACTGACTCTCCATTTTCTCTCTTGTTTACAGAGAAAAAAAGGATTACTTTCCAGATGTCATGGGTTAAAAATGCTATAATTTTCAAAAAATTCTTTGTAAATTATGCAGACTGAGCTTAAATAATCGTATTTATTGGATGTGCATGTGTGTAGAACTAAACAGTTCCAGAAAACTAAAACTGTTTTTTATATTTTATTTCACGACTATTTAACATCACTTGGTGATTATTTTTAACGGTTTTAACAAAGTTCGTATTAATTACTGGAAATAATGTTACTAACCATACAGCTCCACACTTTTTAGTAATTCCGTTTTCAAACATCAAGATTTCTCCTGCTGATATGTGGGTTTCTTGCTGTCACTTTCCTTCCCAAAATAAAGCTTTACAAATACAGTCACTCACAAAGTAAGAACTCTCAGTCTCAAAGCAGCAATATGCTGTGTGCTGGAGCCACAAATCGTCACAGACAAAGCCTTTCTATGTGGAATATGTCACTGGTTTTTTTACAGAAGCCCATGTAATGTTGCTGAATAAAAGGCCTTGGGGTTGCTTCTGTGGTCAAGGTAAAAGGAGACAAAGACTATAATCCACAGAATTTGATTACATGAAATTAATTTCCATTCAAGAAGAATAGAACCTACTGCAGGAACTCTCACTACCTGACAAACCAAAGGTGGCACTTTGTCTTTCAAAGGCAGTCATCCTTGCCAACGTCTGCCAATTAGCTCAGCTGCTAACTTCCAGTAAATGATAACTTTCTACTAGCTCATTTTGAGAACGATCTTTTAACCATGATGTCTCAAGAGCTGAAGAAGGGATTCTTATTTAAATGCCACCTAGATTATTTTCCCCACCTGATGTAATGTTTTCAATTAAAGTACATTTTCATGATTATCTCACTGTCTTAACAGGTTGTAGAGAAATTCTTCACCATGCAGTTCAAGATAGTAAGACTTAAGAGTTTTAACAGAATGCAGGATTTTAATTTTCTATACTTAATAATGTATACTTTTTTTCCAGTTAGGAATTGGTATCATGAATGCACTCTTTTATGCAAGAAGTGTAATTTTATTTGTGTCTGCATAAATATTTCTCTGCTTCCAAAAACAATAGTATAAGTGGAATACTACAACAAATTGATGTTAAAATTAGAATAAAATTGCAAATACCAAAGCAAAGCTGCAAGTGCCTCAATTTTGCCACATAGGCATTTTTATAAAGACCTCCTGTTTAAGGAAAATGCTTGGTTCTTTTTGTGCAACATCAGCCAAAATGGTGCTTAAGTCACATGTAGGACTAAAAATATCTCTGTGTAGCCATATATAAATAAATAAATAAAGATTCTAAATACTGTGTTTCTTAAAACAAAAAACAAAACACCATAAAACCTATCAACAACCCTTAATAATTCAGTGATGAAATATTTTATCTTTCCTTGAGAAATTTAATAACCATCACATATATTATTATAGGTTCATTTAGAATATACAATTCCTTTCATATGTAATTGCTTAAGGATAAATTCTGCTTCAAGTCTGAAGGCTAGGAAATATTTTTCTTAACTTTGATGCTTAGATTAGAATTTTTTGTATACCAATGTTTTAATAGGACAGGTCTCCCAGATGTGTGATAGAAACCTTGAGAAATTAAAATTAATATATTCAAGAATTATAAATATGGTTTCACTTATTGCTTGTCATTAATGGTCTATTTGGTTGACCACTAACATAAACTTTAAGGAAATTTTATGATTAAATTTTATGAAGAGAATAGCATAAATGGCTAATAAAGTTAAATGTTCTTGCATATAATTTGGTTAAAACTTTTTATGAAATGAAATGCAATCATCTCCTAATCATTCATGACAATACGAAAGGAGTTTGATCAGAGAAATCCATAAGTAATTGTTAAGTTCATGAATCTGCACATCTTGCATTTCCTTTACAATCCAAAATACAAACCAAACCAGGGTGTCGTAACTAATTTGAGCCATCTTTGCATGTTTTTTCCCCTCAGAAATGCAAAAATATGAATACATGAACTAAAGCTTAATTCCACTCATTCTCTCTTGCATGTGTTGAGAACAGTTAAATGTAGATAAAAGAGAATAAAGAGGACCAAAACCATAGAATACTTAGAAATTAGCAGTAAGTCCTGGAATTGGTAAAAGTTATCTGATTTGCAGGTAAAATGTAGCCAGGTCATTATTTTGGGTGTGGGTGAACAATTTCATTGACGATTTTATTGGATTGGTGTTGGCATTGATTTGACAGGGTTTTAGCCAGTGTGACTAAAAATAGGAGTAATTTCAGTTTTGGTAATATGGTAGCACATATATTTTAATTTAAGGCTAGATTGTCAGTGTGGAAAAAAGAATAGATGAAACCGTCTAAATGTTTAAACCCACATAATCCTACTGCAATGATTTATAAGGTAAAAATTCATCACCGTTACACATAATTTATGTGAAAAGTTTAGTGGTAGATTATTTAACTTATCATAGTTTTCATATGTAATATCCTTATCTGCATTTCACAGAGAGAGGCCTATCACCTCTCAGAACCATCTGGAGGAAGTACATACTAGGCCTATGGCAAGTAAGGAGAGTACATATGTAACTCTTAAAAAGCAACATGAAGCCTTTGATTACAGTGGCATTTTTATTTAAATGACTCAGAAACTACTGATTGTGTAGGCAAGGATAAATAGCTGTCACAAAGATTATGAGCTCTTTCTTGTAGGTCTTATTTGCCAAATGGTAATGGGAATATTCCTAATAATCAGGTACTGATAATGTTATCTTGAAGAACACACAGGAGCTGATTTTCAATTTTCTCTTTCTCTCTTTGGAGTTTATGTAAGATTTTAGTCACTAACAGTTTTCTACATTTTCTACTTTGATATAGTTTGTCCTAGTTTGATTTACTTTAGAGTTATCAAGAACACTGTATGCCAATTCTATGCATTTTCTTGTTTGTCACTGTCTTATTAATATTGTTATTACTTAGATAGTCATAGGCTTTCAAATGTTAGGAAAGTTATTCATATAATTTATATCATTGCCTTAATTTATTCACATCTGATAGTAATTCATTACGGAAAATATACGTATGTGACATATTCTAGTGCCCTGCCATGCAAAAAGAATGATAAATGTATTTGTTGTTCTGCATAAATACATCTCAAAGTGAAATATTTAAAATTTTAAATTACCCTTAAGTTTGCTGCCATAGTAATTTTAAACTACCATGACAAGAAAAGAAACTGAAGAAACTGTCGTGTTGTATGTTCTTTCTTTATTTTTGACAGTCCTTGGCACTGTCTCTGTGCAAGAACATCATCTCCCCAAATAGGATCTAGTTTAGTTGAAGTTAAGAAATACCATGAGAAAACATGTGTAAAAGACATATTAGGCTGCAGAACAGAGCAGAGAGAGCTGCTTCTGTCAGGTCTCCTTTCTCACCAGCTCCTCTATCCCTCTGTCAGTTACTCCATGTTATGTTCTATTCTTCCTTGTAATTCTCCCCATTCTGACCGCTTTCATGAGACCCTCACCCAGCTCATGGCTTATCCTTGAAGGCCAGGCCTCAGAGAACACAGTAGCTTACCTGATGTGTCCCTCAGGTAACTGAAGTAGGTAAGGTCAGCATGGGTAGAGGCAGGAATCTGCCTCATGTAATGGTTGTTTTCATTCTGCAAGGTGCTCATTGAGTGAAAAAAAACTTATTGACAAATTTCTAATTTCACATCAAAATATAAAATGGTCCTTATCAGCAAAAAATGTCTAAATGCCACTGTTTCCCCAGAACACAGTATCTGTGTTTTATGTTGGTATATTTTAATTTAAAATTGAATATTCTAAATCTCTGGCAGAATAAAATTTGATGCTTTAGCAAAAGAAATATTATTTTATAACTAATTAAAGAAAGATACTTGTTATTCAGATATGACTTTGAGGTTCACATTAAGCTTTGCACTGGAGATAGTTCATAACCTTTCTGATCATAGCTCAGTAAATGGAAATGGGCAGTATCAATCTCATTTACTTAGCAGATGATTCACAACTAGAGTTCCAAAATAATGAAGGATTTTGAAAGACAAATTTTTGAATTTTAATGAATTTTTCTAAAGTGGTTTTGCTTTGTAATGTAAACATTTGGCATTCTTAGGTTATTCTTTCTGAGAGTGGAAACATAGCAATCACATATTGTTATTAAAAAATAAAACTGTCCTTGATTTATGTTCTTTAAAGACTACACAAGAAGTGCTGCTTAGAGTCCTAATTCCAATCACATTATGTTAGGCCTTGGTGGGTTGTGGGGCCTATTCCCATTGATGAGTTCACCAAGCAATAACCATGCCATCAGATGCTCTTTATATCACTCAAATTGTCACTTTTATGAAACTATTTCGTATACTTGGATGAGTTTCCTCACTGTAATGTTATTATATTTATGTTGTTTCCAAAGTTAGCTTTGCAGGGTGAGACATAGTTTCCAGGCAGTTTTTATTGCTGGTTTTATCTCTTCAATATAGATTATTAATGTATGGGTACATCATGAACCATGACCCTGTCACATCAAGATGAAGCAATAGTTTCACTAGATACTGATGACAATGAAAATTTAGCTTTTGAGCTCTAAGAAAAAGAAACCATAGGAGATAATCAAGCTTAAGAAACATTAGAGAATAAAACATACCCATATTAAATAATGGGACATGAGCTATATATTTCATATCAGGAGGGCTGTTTGAAGTATCATAAGACTTCCTAATGTTCAACATGTATCATTTCGCTACCCTGAACTGTTAGCTATCCAATCTTACAATAATCCCTTTAAAAAAATATCAGCAAAATGCATTTATTGAATTTTTTCCTTGATAAGAGTCTTTGACTAGTTCTTATGGTTTTTTATCAGTAAAACTAAAAGTAATCAATTTTTAATTTTTGTCTACACCCTCCCTAGGAAAAAAAAGTTGCCTAAAATGATCTCATTAGCAGAGTTCTTTACTGTGTCTTAATAGATGCTGGAAGTTATTATAATTCTAGGCCAGTCTTGATGTGGTTTCAGATTTATGGAGGAAGATTTGACTTTTCTAGTACCAAGTTTCATTAATACTGTGAAAAGAAAATTGGAAACATAGGCTCCTGTGGTGTTTGTGAATTGAGATTAGCTTGTTTTTCCTCCATTTCCAAAAAAAAAGGAGCTTATTTTCTTTTTCCATTTTTGTGTTTTAATATAGCATGAAACAGAAGAAACAATAACTCACAAGAATGCATGTTTAAATGGACAGTTGCAGGAAAGCAGATAGGCAATGATTTATAGACCATCCATTAATTTTCATCAGCACTCTTTTTCTGGGATGTGATGGATGCAAGATGTCTTAAATTCCTCCCATATTCCCTTCCCACCAACTCCATCCCTATGACCTGCACTTTCTGAAGTCTAACTCCTTGCCCAAAAAAGTGTAGCTCAAGAAGGAACTTAGAAATCAGTAAGCCTTTACTTCCTGACTGTTGGATCTAACATTTTCCATTGTTATTTTCAAAGCTACCAATGTAGGTGTTTGCAGGGGAGTGCAGGGGCCATCGCTGAGGTATTGTGAGGATCAATATATTCACCAGAAATTGAGGTATTGTGTGGGAAGGGATGATGACTGCAGAAAGATCATGCGCATGGAGGACAGAGAGTACAGACTAGGACGGGGCTATCTCATATGGCACTATGCAGAAGGGAAAAAGCGGCAGAATTAAAAACAATTAAAATCAATTAAAAACAACCACTAAAAAAAAGCAACCACTGAAAAATAAGTGGTAAGTGTTGTTCATGAATTAGATACACACACAAGTCATGGTTTTGTTGAAAAAGAAGGTAATAGTCAACCATACCTTGTGTGACTTTTGGTGACATTGATAATAACTAATCAGAAAAAAAAGAATAGTGGTGAGGGTAACTCATAGACTAATGACATTTAGTCTGTTTTCATTATTAAACAATATATTGACAGCTTAGTCATTGACAAATTACATATACTTGTAACATGTATACTTGTCACTCTGCATATAAGATTTTATTAGATCCCTTAAGGATGTCATGGTGTTTGCTCAAGTATTGGTGTGACTATTGTTCTCTTGACACTTCATGGTTTGTTCACAGCTGCTACACAGATCAGTCATCCATTTCTCCCAAAGGAAGTGATAGTCTTAATTTTTACTATTGCTCAGTTCCCATATGCCAATAAAAATTCTACCTTTTTGCCTCACTACTATTTTGTCCTTCTGTCTGACTGAAATACCACTTACTCCTCATAAAAACTAAAAAATGCCCCATCTTTCATGAAGTTTTCTTTAAGAATATCTGCTCCTCTCAACACATATACAGGGAGCCCTATCTGTGTTACAGGGACTGTATTAGGTCTTGTGATGGAACAAACACACACATTCACATTAGCCCTCCTGGACCTTGATATGTAACCAAGGAAGGAGGCAGTGAAAAAAAAAATCACACAGATTTAAAGCAGTGACAGAGTATGTGTGATGAAGGAAAATGGTAGGTGTTACAGAATTTAATAGAGTAAAAATGGTTTTCTGGTTTTAACTGAAGAGTTTTTCTGAGACTAACATTTATGCTGAGACCTAGGAAATTAGTCAAGAGGAGTCAGTCAAAAGCAGGTAGAAGAATCTTTGAATCAGGAAGCAATATATGAAGTGACCTTGGAAGGACAGGGTATGCTTCCAAGAACAAAACAAATGACACAACAGCTGCATCATTGTAAATTTTGAATGTGGAGAAATTTGAAAGTGAATGTGAAATTGATATGGGAAAATGCAATACTTGAAGTCAGCATACTTGACTCAAGTAACCAAGGAAGAGAAGTGTTAGTAGTGTATGTGTCAAACAGTTCATATCTCTAAAATGCAAAGATCTTCTGTCAACTGATATTAAAAGAAGACAAACATCCCACTAAAAGTATGAAAAAAATACAGGTATGATGGATAAATAGAAGATGTGAATGGGTAAATATAGGACAGGATTCTCAGGTTTACAAGAAACTTAAAATAAGGTGGATTTTGTTAACCAATATGTTCGGAGGAAGAAAAGGGCGTAATAGTGACAATTTGGTAATGCTGTTGAGGAAATATAAAATTTGACTGGTGAAAATGTAAATTTAGTCATTTTAGGAATTAATCTAATCTTAATCTGTTAAAATTTAAAAGGCCAAATTTTAGCTGATAATGGGTGCATGTGAATTCATGAAATTATTTCCTTTAATTTAGAATTTTTTTCAAATTTAGAGTAGCAAAAAACCAGAATATACAAATACAGTAACTAAAGAACCTCAGCTTTGAGAATACAGTCTACAGATTAAATACAGTGGCACATAAATATATAAATACAAGGAGTTTTTTTTTTTTTATAATGCTGCTTGTGAAAAGATTAAAAAATAATAGCATTTAAAAAGTTCAGGAGTAAGAATATGGATGAATAAATTAAGGCACATCTGTTCACATCTATCTTAACTAATTTAAAAATAGGAGTTGGAGTCTGAAAGGTAAGTTAATTCATGTAGTATGCTTCTGTTTTTATAAGGCAAGAAAGAAATAACAAGTCTATGTTTATACATATGGGAACACTGTGAAAGAGATTTGGAAGATTCATGTTAAGATATTACTATGGCTTAATTTATGGGGTGGGGAGAAAGGCAAAAATAAAATGAAGTAAAAAATAAAATAATTCAGGAACTATATCCACTAACAATAATTTAACATGTACCATATGAGACTTTGATACTGAGACAGCCATGGGTTTTTCTTCTTAGAAATTAGAGTATATTGGAAATACAATGGAAAATAGAAACTATCTACAAACAATTATAAATTTAAAACTGCCATTGACACACAAAAAAGTCAAAAATTGGATATTAGAGAGATAACAAGTAGGGGATTTTAGAAAGAGTAATCAATCAAAGACTGAGGAGGAAGAACTTGGAACAAGACTTACAAGAAGGATCCTGACCTTCTGGAGTCAGCCCTGGACCAATGTGGAGAATTTCTGAATAAGAAAGACCCAGAGTGCCTTAAGATACAAGTGCAGAATCAAGAAAATTTCTGGGAAGATTTCCAGAAAACCCACATTTGTTCCAGTCTTTTTCCCATCATAGAGTACATTATCTAGTATGAATTTTCATACTATAGTGAGTCTTATTTAAATGCTTCATTTCTGTTAGATTGCTTCTTCTCATCCTAATGGGATTGCTAATCCTCTGATAGATTTCCGTAATTCAATTTCTCTCTCTTTCCATTTTTTTTTTCACACCAGTTCCCACACCCTCCAACATCTAATAAAGACTGAATATGTGAGCTACAAAATTTAAAATTTTTGACTGATTAGAAGAGATTTTTTTAAGTTCAAGTAATTTTCAGGAGTAAAATGGGGTGAACATATCTATTATTTGATTTCAAAGTTTTGAGAAAAGATATGACAAACACAGTTGTGATATTTAACGCTTCTTCATAAGCTATTTTCATCTTTCTGCTTTCTTATGTCCAATTTCTATATTTTCAGTAAAATAAATAAATAGGATGTTTATTTTAAAAAACTATAAATCACTTCTGTGTGTAGGTAGTGTTGGGATCAACATACATTCATTCAATTAATGGACTCTGCATTCATTTTGGCTGTGTCACTAAGCAACTATGCTGCTTAATTCCAATGAATGAGGCCACTATATCATTTAAAACCACATAAGTTAGCGATCTTCAGTTTGATTAATTTGCGTACTTATTTACATCACCATCACCTGACATTTACAATTCTACTGTGACAGTTAATTTGTAGCTCTTGTTTTAACTCAGCGAAGCAGTTGTAGAAGTTACTTGAGTACATTTTATTTTTGCTTCTGTTAGAATGAGGCAGTTAAAAGGGGTCTCATCAGTCTGGTCAAACTTTCCATAATTGTCACATAGAAGAAAATTCATATAAGCAGTAATTGCAGTTTCACAACTAGGAAGCCTGGAGAGTCTGTATGTGTTTCTCATCAAAATGCATTATTTTTCAGAAAATGTAGAAAAAGCTCTATTTTAAAATGTAGGTGATACTCTTCTTTACTGATTTCTATTCAACTAAACTCATTGATAGTAAAATAACTTCTTTTCCAGAAGTTCATTGACTATAACACCCAGCAATACATACAACCCAGAAATCACCTGTTTTAAATGTATTTTTATTTTTTTATATATAGATAGTTGAGCAATCAATCTTTACACAGGGAATTCACTAAGGAATCCCTAAGCCTGGAGCCACGAATATGAGTGAATTTAGTTTATAGGAGGACAAAATGGCACCTGATTATAATTATTATAATGAATCTCTTGCTCTCTGTCTCTCTTTCTGTGTGTGTGTGTGTTTGCATGTGTGTGTACAAGAAGGTGTATGAGAAAATTGCAGCACTCCAAATTCTCTGATGGAAGTTGGTATAGTCACTATTTTCCATCTCATTCATATATATATGAATGAGGTCAAATTACTTAAATATATTGAGTTATCAAAATGCTCTTTCTTAACTTCTTACAAAATATATTACATGAGGCAGGTTTACCTTTAGACATATTTTCACATTGCTTAATTGTTAGCTGTGACCTCTGATTCAACTGTGAGGCTTAAATTTCTTTTCTTATTTTAGTTGGCTGACAACTAAAATCTGTGTTGTATACCTAATACACATTATTTAATTTATTCCTCATATTTCTGTGGTGTAAATGTTATTAGTATTATAAGGAAAATAAATTGCATTTCAAAGAGGTTAGGTGAATCAAGCTTCCTAAGTGCTAACAGCCAAAATTCAAACTCCAGGTATGTCTATGGCCATTATAGTTTTATACATTCAATCTGTTTGCATTTAGGACTGCAGAACAATCTGTTAATATTTCTAGTGTTATATTCTTTTCTGTAACACATTGAACACTTGAGGCTTTCTTTTTTTTTTTTTTTTTTTTTTTTTTTTTTTTTTTTTTTTTTTTTTTTTTTTTTTTGAGACTAGGTCTTGCTATTTTTGCCTGTGGAATAGCAGGCTCTCGTTGCCCGGGGTACCACAGACTCAAGCAATCCCCAGCCTCAGCTTCCCAGGTAGCTGGGATTACAGGCGCGCGCCACCATGCCCAGCTATTTTTTTGGAACTAGGTCTCGCTACGGGCCCCAGGCGGGATTCGAACCACGATCCCTAGCCCCGGCCGCTTCATAGGCTGAAGCTTACAAGCACGAGCCACCGTGCCCAGCATCACTTGAGGCTTTCTTAAGCAGCTGTCCTGTTCACTCCCTTCTGATCATATTCTGCTTTGCTTTGTGCCATTATCTGTCCTTCCCAGTAAAAGCAATTTGCATATTATAATACTAGAAATCAGATTCTAGTCCAGACACTGCACCTAACTTGCTGAGCATCTCTTTGTGCATCATTATCTATTGCTATTTTTTTTTTCCAGAAACATAGTGGTGATACATTATTTTCTGCCTGGGGTCAGTATGAGGATCAGATTAGGTAGGGCAGTAAATGTGAAAGTGCTCTGGGAAGGCTAAAGAGCTATGTGAAACAGTGATGGTTCCATTATTTTCTCTGCCTGTTTCCTAAAAGCTATTGAGTCAATAATTGTCCCAACAACCAGGTATTTTGCACACCGCAGCTCAACTAGTTGTGTCAGTGACCACTGAGGACATTATCTCTGCAGGGGTCATTGTGTTCAGAAGCTTCCCTTTCATGAGTGGAGGCCCCATGAATTCAGGTGGCAAAAAAACTGTTTACAAGAAGGGGCACTTTATTTCTGGACACTAATTGCCAAGCTGCATGCGAAGCCTGTTTCTGTTGATTGTAAATATTCTATCTCTATGGATCAGACTCTGCTTCCTACGGTTTGAGTGAATTAAAATTCTCTCTCTTTCAACATTTTATTATATTTTCTATTTTTAAGCATCATAAAATCAATCGCCTAAAACCACTCTTCGGTAGTAACTGACAACAGGGCTTATTATCTAGGAAATAATAACTCTTTGATTAGGCTTTCGGGTTTCATTCTAAAATTGTCAGGTTAATTCTTTTTTCCTCCTTTTTTTTTGCAGCTCTGGGTTTCATGGCATGCTGTGTGTATGGCAGAGGTGTGTGCTGGGTCACGGGTGTCCTGCTCCGCTGCAGGGGACCATCACAGCATCTATTGAAGACAAAGTCATTCTGGGTAATGGGGCAGTGTCAGTTTTGCTGATTTAAAACTGGGTCTACTCACTTTATGTGATCATCTTTATATTCCTGTCATGAAGCTATTGCTGTCTCAATTTTCTTTTGTTGGGAATAGTTCACATTCTTTTTGGTGAAAATGCCATGGTTAAGGTGAAAGATTAGACAGCTTCCCCACAGAGCCCATTAGAGGCAAGCATGTCAAAGCTAGAATTGGGAAATATGGAAGACAAGCTATCTATCATGGGGGGAGGGTGTGGCGTGGGTGTGTACAGTTAAGTCATGGGACCTAGAGTGTTCCTGTCTTAGGAACTGTCTTAGGAAGAAAGCACAGAGATTATAAAAGCAGCCAGGAAAGGCAATCATTCTTTCTCTCAAAAGCTCTGTGGGGCAGAGGTCTGCATTTATTTTGACTATAAATAAGAATGGAAGAGATATACCCTCTGTCCTCTCTATTAAAACATGTAACTATATCACTGCTGTTGCCCTAGCAGTTTCACAGAGGCTACTGAGAAAGTTTTATGCAGAATTCAAAAATACATCTAAAATCTTTTTAGATGCTAAAGTTCCTGACTAACATTTCCATTTCTTGACTGGGGACATAGGTTTCTTTCTACTCATGACATAGTTTACAGCTCAGTTAATTTTCTTGAAATACTAGAGAAAGCTGATCTGTGTAATCGGAGTTTCCACATGACATACTCATTTCTAAGTGTTCTACATGCACTCTTTCTTTTATCAGCACAACAACATCATGAGCATTTAGCATTACTCTTGCCATTTTGCCCAGGCAAAGAGTTAAGTACACGAGGGTTCGATGCTTTGTTTCTGATCACACGGTGACTGACTGAGAAGTGAATTCAGATACTACCAATGTGTCCAGTAAAACTTGCAGTTTTACTGTGCTTAGAGATGGGGCACTTCTCAAAACATTAGCCCTTCTCTTTTTAATAGTTAAAGACAAAATAACTGTTAAAGTATTCTCTTTCATATTTCCTGATAAAATAGAAAAGAGAACAAAAATTTATTGATTTGCCGCAATTGTCAGGTTTCTTATCATACTGTATAGTTGGGTAAGAGCAGCAATTCAATCAACAAGTCAGTGAAGAGAAAAGCACTCTGTAAACAACTAAAACCAAATGTAGCATTTGTTTCTTGGAGCATATGAACCAACACAAAAGGCATATTGGTCCTTCGTAGAGCCTGTTGCCCTGGAGTATGGCATTCAGAATATGCTCCTTGCCTCTGATATCATCTGAGGAAATGTAATTAATGAAATATCAAGAAAACTCCACAGGAAACCAATTTCATTATCAAAGCTGGTATTTGGCATAAATTACAAAAGAACATAATTTCATTCTTCCTGGATTTCATGAGATTGTTTTAACCTATGTTTTCCTAAACTTACAACACATTTTTTTGGCATGAGACTATATCTCATTATCTTCTTTCAAAGTTTAAAAGGACATGTTATACTCTAATTAGGAAGGTTTTGATAGTATTTTAGAATTTTTAAATAAGAACTTGTGATGTGAAATTTTATCAGTGTTTTAAGGTTGACACTAACATGATTGCCTAATATAATATTATTACTCAATACTGAAGAGATTTTTTCTGTTATTTGTTGTAGTAAGGTTCTGTATTAAGAGGCAGAAACCTTTTGCAGACCTTGAAATAAATGCTTAATTAATAGCAAACTCATTTATTTGTTAAATAATTATTATAAGCAGCCAATCAAATGTTAGTTGAAACATTTGAATACAGCCTATCTCTGCAACATCAAAAGGTTTTATACTCTTTGTTCACTCTGTATTTTGAGTTCAGTCAACCTGTGGACTTTATTAGACTACACTGCAAGATAGTAACACATACTAGTGGCAGCACTAGTAGTAGCAGCTGTTCAACACATCATTGGATTTATCATAATTACTTAACCTTAGTACATGCCAGGCACTCTGCTAAGTGCTATGCATACATTTATACATTTTATTTTAATCTCCTAACAATACTATTTTCTCATTTAACAGGCTGAAAAATTGAGCCTTAAAGATACTAAATACTACTTTCCAAGACAAGAAGGGTCAAGCAATTCAAACTAATTCTGACTCTAAATCCAGACCAACAAATAATTCACTCCCCATTGCTTATTGCATTTCTTATAAAATGCTAAAATGTTCCTTGGGGTTTTCTATTCTATTAAGTTGTCACAAAAAAAGAACAAAAAACGAATAAACAAATAAAAACCTCTACAATTACAGGAGATCAAAAATAGTTTACTTTAAGTAGAAATATCTATGTTTCAGAAATAAGAAAATAAATAAAATAAAGACTTTTTTCCCTATTGATTTCTGAATTGGAGTCAATTTTGGTGAATGAAATTGATTGCTGAGAAAGGTGGCATCACTGTCATTTGTCACTGAGATTTTATAATTTTCCACAGCTTGACTAATCTCAGACAAGGTCCTTCTGTATACCTTTGCTTCCCTCTTCTCAGAGCATTTACTTTAGAAAATGTGTAATTCCAAATCCTTTTGTGTACATCTTTGATATGTAAATATTTTAAAAGCACTTGTAACCGCTATTTTTATTTTATTTTGGACTATTTTTCTCATGGAACTGAGAGATAGTCCCCTTTAAAAGTCACCTTCAAAGAAGATAGTTCCTTATATTTCTCTCTCCTAGTTTCTGTGAAAGAGTAGGGAAAAGTCTAACTATGGAGCATCCTTTCCTGCACATTTTCACATCAGTTAGGAAGCTGTTCTAAAGGTTTGCTTTTCCTTTGGGTGAGGCCAATTAGAAAATACAGAGGGTCATTGATCCTTCTACCTAGGTCTTACAAACACTCTTGTCATTTTTTTTCCAGTGAGATGACCTCAAGTTGAGATCTGACCTATTCCGATAGCCTTCTTTTCTTCCTCTTCTTCCTTTTTAATCAATAACGTGTTTTTAAGTAACATTAGTTAAGAACATTATTACAATAGTCTTGAATGAATCTTCATTCCCTGGTTGACTCTATCCAATGTAATTTTTGTTTTGAGATTATTGCTCTCAGAAGAACAAAGTATGGGGAGCATACAAGTGATGACTAGTGGCTTCTATTTAGCATATAGCTTCATTTTTATTGCATATTTTATAAGATAAAAACGGTTCTTCTACTACCATATTGTACATTAAAAGTCAGCAGTCCATGAGTGTCCAAACTCCAGGTGCCCCATCCTGTGCCTATGTGATTAGCTGTACCCTGGGCACTGACTCTTGACTGGTAAACAGATGATTTTCTAGGTGTTTCTGAAAATGGAACACTCATCACTGCTGTTTTTTCTGGCTGTGGCTCAAAATTACCCATTTTAACAGCAATGTGTTGGCTATTATGAGTTAATTAAACTCGCTTTTGAATAATTACATAATAAATACACCAAATTTAAATGTAGCACAAAATTATCTTCTAATCAAGTTCTAAAAATATGATTTAATAAGTTACATATTCCTTTAAATGATTGTGATTACTTATTTAATGAAAAGATGCACCTTGTTCAATATACATATCGTTACTCCTAATGTGGTTAATGTGATCAGTTCAATAGAAATCTTTTGATCTTTTCTCAAAATAGCACACTGGAAAACCACTCAAAATTGCATGGTAATTGCAGCAAATTTAGCCTAATGAACAGTAATGCATGTAAAGGACCTTTTGCCATCAAATTTAAATTTATGCCAGTCATGGATTATTTAAATGAATATTTAAAAAACTAATCCTGAATTTGCAAGGTACCTGAATTCTAGAACAACCTTCTGCATTCCAAGAAATTAAACATAGTGTTTTTGAATCTCATTTATGGAAATATATCATAGTTTCATAAAATAATGAACTAGAATATTGTTTGTAAAGTACCAAGAACAATGATGAATAGGGAATAATCCATCATTAAATAGATTAATATAATCTATCATTCATATAAACTGAATTCTGACTAACATAATCCAATACTTATTTTTGTAGTGGTTCTACTGTTAATCTCATTCCTATTTAGTTCACCTAATGGCTGGCCTAAGATGGATGATCTGTTTCTTCTCCTGTAACTATATACATTTTTTTTTTTTATTATTCAATAGAGAATTTCTTTTTCAGTTTAGGTTTAACTGATTTTAAAGTGGCTTGATATCCTATTAGTACCCACACACTCATACACAAAGAAAATACATCACAGATATATTTCCATGAAAAGGGGAAATGCCATTTTCCCCACCCCCACTTATATGCAGTTGTTTTGGATTACAAGTCCCAGTGTTAAGCAATGAACAGGACTTCCTCAAAGGGTTCAGCTGGGAAGGAGCAAGGTGAATATATAAAGAGAGGAAGAATGAAGGAGGGAGGAAATGACATGTGAAGAGGCACTTAGAGGAGTCTATGTCCTAGAGTCATTCATGTAGAGACACTTAGAAGAGATATTTCAAAGAAAAGTGAAAACAGCTTTTCTACTGTTTGTCGATATGTGGGGAGGCTGCTCCTTGTTCTTGGAAGAGCCAATGGCCATTGTTGGGAGAGAAAGGAAGAAAGGGTGAAACCAGGGGTAGATGAGTACCAGAACTCAAGATGAAAGTTCAAAGGTGACATGATGGTAAGAGAACCTTGGGGGTATACCATGATGTTATATATATATATATATATATATATATATAATATATCTACACACACACGTGCGCACACACATATAAAAATGAAAATGAGTATACTAAATTTTTTTTTAAATAAAAGGTCCACTGTCCTCTTGATTTCAAGTTGGATTATGTGTTATATTTTGCATTTTGAATCTTTTCTTCTGTCCCAGTTTTCTGAGATCTGCCTAACCTTTTTCTGTTGTTCTTAGACAGAAGGAGGCAAGCTCTTAGGTCTCAACAGACTGCAGGATGAGGCTGTTGGGTTGAGCATTTGCCCAAAATAGCTAATTTTGGAAATTTGATTTAAAAACTGTTACTTGCAATCTGTTCTGCATTTTCTCATTGTTTTTTGCACACTAATAATTCTATTGCTCCTTTGTCTTTGTGTGCATATATGGCAGAACCTTCTTTTAGAGAGTGTACCTTTTAATAATTTGGGGTGTCTGGGTAACCTTCAGTTGTACACTAATAAACAGACATATTATTCTTAGTATTTAACATATAAGATTAAACATTCTTATCTTAATAAACATCTCAGATAACAGGAAGTTGATCCTGTTCTCTTTATAACATATTATACATTAGTTATTAACTGGGAAGCTCCCCACCATAAAGGCTTACCTTTGTTTATTAGTTATATAAACATCACCTTTTCAGATTTCTTCAAGACTTTTAAGAGAGAAGTCTATTTTGTAGAGTGCCTCACAATTAAGATGTGCTGACATAAACAAGTAATCTTAGAACTTAAGTGTTTTTGCGATATTGGCATTTTGTCAATTTACTAAATGAATGTAAAAGGTAAGATTTCAAGGACATCTGTTTTATAAAAAATGTACACTTGATAATGAAAACTAGTGAGAAAATGTATATACTTAAATAATACAGATATTCATATATCTGTATTATGGCATTTATGAGAAAGGCATTTTTCTACAATATATAATATGCTTTCCGAACTTCAATTCATCTAATATAACAATGATATTTCTAGGCTGAGAGGACAGCACAGAAGGTGCAAGTATTTTTTAGAAAGTGTGTGAAGTACATTTCAGGGCAAAGGTGGCCTGTGACCCAGTTACCAATGGTTGCTTGAGATTACTACCTGTCGATTGAGAGGAGGGATTCAATCAGGCCTCCCGAATTGCAATGCTGCCCTCTCATATACTAAAGCACTATTTATACCTGCATGAAGCTGTCATCTAATGCAAACCATACAGGACAGTGTAGCTGAAATCAAATGTAATTGAGTTCCATGTGTTCCTACTCAGGGGGTTGTTCCTGATCTAGTTCCAACATGTACAGTTCTCATCAGGAGACCTGGATGGTTTCATCAGTTGCCCATCCGTTTTCATCCAGGAAAAGTAAAGGCATTATGTAAAAGGAAAAAAAATAGCTTGGATTTTTTTTTATATAACTAAGTGGGAAAAAGAAAAGCCACCATTGATGTTCTAAATCTGGGGAAGAATAAAAGAAGTCTTTCTATATAATGGAATTGAAGGCATAAAAATCCTATTTTTGCCCTGGGTGTTAACAGAGCAGTAGGACTCAATGGTAACTGATCAGTGGTAAAAATGACAATCCACCACATAGTTCTTTCTTCACAATGAATTCTGGGTGGTATCACATGGAAATTCAAATTTATGAAACCCTTAATAAAAACTATATTGGTGTCTCAGGAGATGCTAGATGTTTCTTGTTTGTGTCATTAATAGCTTTAGAAAGGTTCCTAAATAAAAGAATTTTCAGAAAATAGGCCATTTTTTTTTTTTGGAAGAGGAGGTGGTTCAAAATTATTAGAATACATTCATATATAAAACCTCAGGAATCCTGAAAGACTTCAGTGGAAATACACAGATTTAAGCAATCCACCACTTGTAAAAGTAATTAGGCATTTCCCTTAAGGATTAGCCAAAGTGCACAGATATGTGCATTTCTGAATATTTGACTTAATGTTTCTCTCCTGAATAGTATGTTTTCCAAAATATTACCAGCAGATATCTGAAATAATTTTTATCAAGATATATCTAAGACTATCCAAGGTCTAATAATATCAGTTACTCCAATCTCTGTTCACATTATAATTGTATTTAAGTTAAAAGAAAAGCAACCAAGAAGATGATATTTAAGAAAGTTGATAGACTGAGAAACAAAAACATGCAGGATAGGTATCCTTATAATAAGACATTATTCAGATTCGGACATGATAAAAATGAAATGCCTATTTCAAAAAGTACATAGTCGGAAACTAGTAAATAAGATCGTATAAACTAAGAATTTTATAGAAAGCTGTTATGAAGAGTCAATTCTGCTGAAAGAACCACATTTGATGATTTATTAAAGATGGGCATGAAAAAAATCATAAAGAATAAGAAAAACCCATGAAGAAAAAAATCTCACTGACAAAACACAATGCAGAAAGAGAAACCATCTTGGGCTACTTTTTTCAAAACACTAATGAGAAGAGTAAGATCACAGGAAAGGTCTATGACAAAAGATCCCGCTGAAATAACTGCAATGAAGTTTATATCTTAAGCTGAATTGATGAATTGAAAGAGAAAGTGTGGGAGAGAGGTAGGAAGAAAATGAAAGTAGGATGGAGAAAATACTGGAGAGGACTGAGAGTTAGAGCAGGCTAGGTATAAGAGTGGCAGAGGCAGGAGCTGCTGTGCCCTATACTTTGGTAACAAGCTTTGATACTGTGGAACAGAATCAAATTTTACACAACAAATCCACACAATATGGTTTCTTCATGGAATTCATCTGTTCCTCTGTTTGTGTGTGTGACAGAGAGAGAGAGAGAGAGAGAGAGAAGAGAAAGACATGGAGGTGTCAAGCTATATGTTAATGAAAAAGTAACAGTTTACAAATAGTAGAAGTAAGATTCATTACATAATGATAAAGTGTGGTAAAGAAAAGGAGGAAGAAAATTACTTGCTATATTACCATTACCAAGCTCACATTGTGTTATAATATTTAATAAAGCAGGCAAAACTCAGATGAATAAAAAGAGAAGAGGATGGTAAAAGGATAATTTCTCCTCTCACATTGTTTTCCTTCCCCTACCCTTATCCTATTCAAAGGGCCAGTATCCCCAGGGAAAGGGAGAGACAGTAAACCAGTTTATAAAGAATGGTTAATAAGATGGAGAAGCAAGAATATGTTCACTTAGCTGAACTTAAGAAGGAAGAAAAATGGCAATTTTAAGTGCAATTAGAGTATTTACACTGGATTTACTAGGTACTTAAGGTGAGGACTCTATCTAGAGATGATGACAGTCTGTCCCTGAACATAAAAGGATATAGAAAATCAGCAAGTACTGTAATTAGTAATTAGTAATACTGCTTCCTGCACTGTTACAATAGTGAAAATTACTGAAAGAATTGATTGTTCTAAGAAAACACTAGTTGGGAAAATGAAGTAAAGAAATAAACAAAAACATACAAACAAATACACATGAATGTACAATAGACACCAGGTTTTATTTTATAAGCATTCTATACTATGGAATCTCATAGAAGATCATTTGAAGAATATTCATTGCTGGGCAAGTAAGAATAGGAAAATTAGAGAAAGCAGAAATTTAAGGGTGGGAGAAGACAGAAAGTTGAGACCAATGTAATGAACTATAAATGCATATATATATAATACATGTATATAGTAAATAGATTTACTATAGACAGTTTATATAGCCATAAATGCATACATAATGCATGCATGTATTAATATGCAATAATATATTATTTAAGTAGATATATAATACATGTTGCTACACATATATAAACACATACACACAGAATTCCAAAAAAAAAAACCAAAGTCATCATCTTGGCAAAAGATCCTAGGGTGGTGTCATCAAGTGACTTCACCGTCCAGACAACCAAAAAGGGAATGGCTATAGAAATAAACGAAATAAGCAATGGCATGAAATTCATGTTTATCAAAGGTAATTTTGGAGGCTGCGAGGTTTGATTGGTAGTGTGGATGCTAGAAAGTGAGTGACAACCAATCAATCAGTCTGGACTTCTTGAGTCCTTTCTTGGTGAGCTGTGACTGGTGAGCTTCTGCTTCTCACTGGAATTCAGGTATTCAGGAACTACACTAGTTCCTTAGAGTTAAGTAACTGCAATCACTGGGGATAAGGGGGATGTAGCAGAGATTCAAGAAATGCATCCTGGACCATTATTTATTCAAACATTTGAATGAGTAGATTGATATTAAATGTCAGTAGATTATTTGATGGTGCTATTTTGTGGTTTTTCTGGCAATGTGAAGTGTAGGTGATTCCATTGTAAATCAGTGTTTCTTCAAATTTAATCATCTACAGATGTCATCAGCTAGTCAACAGTGGTGACTTTTTACCCATCCTATTTAAGTTATTAACCTAAGTTAGGAAATTATTAAATTTGAAGAAATGCTGATTTACAAAGGAAACATACAAATGACCCTGATGCTTGCTATCATCAGTATTTGGAATCAAACAAATATCAGGCAATGACGTTCATCTTCAAGGTCCACAGCCACCACTGAATGACACCAACTGCATGGAAACAGTATTTATGTTTTTTTTCAGTCACACCATTCTACAAAGAATGAAGAGAAATTATGCATCAACTAGAGCTAAAATGCATGAGCTTGACTTTTAAGGACACAAAGACTTTAAGGAAGCAAGATTCAAACATTTGTCTATTAAGTATATCAAGGACTCTACCTGCTGTTTGTGTTACTACCCCCATAATGCTTTTACTTCCAAAATCCAGAACTATATTACTGAAGATAATTTGATGGCAGAATGAATGATGGGGGGTTTTTGTCAGTAGAAAGGTCAAATAATTTTCCACAATGCACTGCAATTTTTGAGACTTATAATTTTACAATAGGTGACCCATTATATGCTATATAAAAAATTATGTTGTGCGTTAAGAGAATATGAACATTAAGGTAATAATCTTATAACCTTGTGAGGTAAAAAGTCTCACTGCTTTTTCTAAAATATATAAACTTGGTGAGGTGCTGTGATTTTTAATTCTTTTCAATAAATGGGTAAAATTTTATTCCTGTGCAAAGCAAGAACCCTCATCTCACAGTAAGGCATTGTTTAATTGGATGGACATCTAGATATAAATGCAACACTCTTCTGAGATTGACAGCATGCAACAAGAATTAAAGCAAAGCAAAGAAAGTAAGAAAAAAAGTCGACTAACCTAACCCACCTGAGCTCGGCTCACAGGGGTCAATATCCTCATCATCGCTGGGACACTCTGCAGAGGCCACAAGGATATCATCTGTGGTCTGAAAACAAAACAAAATGCGTTCTTAGATTAATGTAAAGAATATAACATATCATCTTGGCTTTGTTTCATTAACAAGTGAAATGTTGTGTTTACCTGACACGTTGAGACCAAATCAGTATTTTCCTGTTCAAAAACATGAAAATTACATTTTCCAGCTTATTTTTGACTCCGTGTGGAAGTATTTGCATGGTTGTGAAAACATGATTACACTTTATTTTATAGGGGGGTATGGAGATGGTAGTAGTCAGTCTGTAGATACGTTCCATTCATTTGCACAGAGAAGCAGCACACAGTTGCAGAGGTTGAAAACAAACTGGCAGATAGAAACAGATGACTTGAAATTTATTGCAGCCCTTGAGTGCTACAATGTATGCCTCAGTAGGTTTTATGCAGTATCTGTGCTTGGTTCCTAAAAGCACAGCAGCTATAACCTGTTACTTTTAGGGCCAGCTAACATTTGATGAGTCTTTGAAATATAGTTCCTGATTATTAGGAAACAGATTGAGTAGCGATAACTTTCACTGATGCAAAAGGGGAAACACATATATTCCATTTAAGTTAATTCTTTTTTACATGTGTTGAGCTTTCACACTTGAGTCTCGTTTTTGTTATATTCAGATAGCAGGTATCTTTTCCCATTGTCCTTTACGTCATTAAGATATCATAATAGATTAGAAATGTTCCTTGGGGTATGAAAATTCATAGCAAATAAGAGAAGAGGTGACAGTTCTCTCAGTGACATTCTAGTTGCTTCATTGCACTTACAGGGAAAAAAAGATAACTATAACTATAATAAAAAGCAGAGTGTATAAATCTCAGCAGTTAGTCACACAATCAACACATTTACAAGCACCAAAGGTTGTTCTTTACTGCCAGTTAGAAGCAACATTTAACTCAGAATAGATACTGCATGAAAATTGTGAGGGTTTGAATCATACTTGGTAACAAAGAACTCAAGCTTCATGGTGGGAAATATCTTAGTACCTTGACAAAAGATTAAGAACATTGTAATTTTTTAAACAATACTCAGAACCAGAACACTGAAGTCCTTTTAAAACTGTAATTAAAATAAAATAGGTCCTATGTCAAAGAAAACACAGATCTATTACATGACTTACTTTTATTAAAGGAAGAATAATACAGAAAGATTAGTGCATAAATAAATGTATGTTAAAACTTGTTTTGAAAAAATGACAAAATTAGTATAAAATTTTTCAAGTACAACTATTTTTTTTAATTAAGTATAAAGAATTCACTCAGATGCTAATATAACTAAGTAATTCATAATATACACTTAAATAAATTTAAGTATTTATGTAGAATTTTCAGATGGTTACATGTTAATCTGCTCTTAAATCCTCCAAGACAGCTGGGGGACTGGATTCATTCATTTTGTTTTTGTATTAAAAGAGAAATCCCAAAATATCAGTTTTCCTGGCATTGAACCTGCTAATGTCAGTGATAACTCCAGCAGTTGGTGTGATAGTCACACAGGTTTCCTTCATTAAGACAAGCTCTAAATGACAAAACCCATCCTCCTTTTGGCATGAGCACATCCAGCAGGTTAACAGAATGACTTGATAATAACAAGTTATTGATCATGAAGTTTTGTAGATTTATAGTTTCAATTGTCATCAGAGGAGATAATCTGCTTTTTTAAAAATAGAACAAGTGAGAACTTCAAGTAGAAAGCTACTTCTTTCTCAACTACAGTGAATACTCTAAAATTGGTTTCAAAATGAGAAGAGAATATCTCATTTTCTTTCAGTGATTTTAACTACATGGGTGAAATCAGCAGAGAGCTAATGTGTTGGCTGTGGTAGGAGAGAGACGATTTGAGTGAATTCTCTAATCCTGTACTCATCAGGGAGTAATGATGCTCCCTTTTGCCTCTTCCACTTAAGAGGGAAATTTAGCAATGACAGAAGACAATGTAAATGGTGGTCACAATTCACCTGGCGCAGGGGGAACTAGGCATGCTGCTAACCATCCTAAAATGCACAGAAGCCCTCTCATAATAAAGAATTATTAGACTCAAAATATGAATAGTGTAAAAGTGGAAGAATCTGTTATAAAAGTTTAAAAAAAATTTGTGCCTTATTTTCTTCACCTGGAAAAATGGAAACTTTAATAGTGCTGATTGTTATAAAGATTAAATTAGTAAATGAAATATTTTCAGATTAGGGCCACATTGAAAATCACTTATAAAAGTGATATTATCAACATTACTGTTATTAACTCACAGATGCAGCACCAATGTAATCAGTTTGGCACTATATTTTTTAAAAATATAATTTTAGATATTAAGCTGGGAGTTTTACATGGGCATTATCTCAACTGTAGGTCTCATGTAAGTATATAAAGCTTCAGTAGTTATACTGGTACTTTGATGAAATAAGCTTCCCCCTTTCGTTACCTTGGTTCTTATTCAAAATTAGAAGCCAGATATCAAATATAAACCAAGGCTGCTTCTTTAAAACAGTTCATGGGTTAAAAATTGTGAGACTCAATGGGTAATGTTTCAAACTAGGGCACAAAAAGTTGACCTATTTTGTACATTGAATAGTCTTTTTGAACAATCCTATAGCAAACAGAATGATAAAATGTTCTGTGTTATCTTCACAAAACATAGTACCTAAAATAACAAAAGATGTCATACAATAAATAGTAGCTTCTATAGAGCTCTAGAAAATAATCACTCTGTAAGTATGACCCTATTGTAAAACTTGAGTTTTTGATGTATTTTTCCCTCTCTATTGGATATAGTATTTTTTAATTGAAGCATAATTGACATATATCATTAATTTCAGGTGTAAGATATAATGACTTGGTATCTGTACAAATTGCAAATATCCACATGAAGATATTTAATATATATTTACATTTTTCTTTATGATGAGAACTTGTATCTTCTCTCTTAACTTTCAAACTGTACTATAGTATTATTAATCATAGTTGCAATTACTATCTTCATGACCTATGACTTATTTTATAACCAGAAGTTTCTGTACCTTGATGCCCTTCATCTATTTACCCTGCTCTATTTTATACTGGCAACCACTAGTCTGTTCTCTGTACCTATGAATTTGCTTATTTTTTTTAAATTTCTTATGTTAAGTAAGATCATATGGTATTTATCTTTTCCTGCTTTATTTCAATTGGCATAATGCCCTCAAGGTCCTTCCATGTTTTTACAAATGACATTCTTGTTTCATAATTTTTTCCTTTAGAAACTAAAATCCAACAATAGTCTCATGAAATAAAGATCTCCAATCAAGAAATACCTTGGGAGATATCATCACTGTATGAAAAATCAGGAAGTGGCTCATGTTTATGGGGGAAAAAAAGACCTCAAACTTCATTTTAGAGACCGAAAAAATGGAAGAATTTTCTAGTCCTCAGCGTTTGGAGCTGCCTCTCTGTCATTCTGTTGAGAGTGGTAGAAAGAAACTAAAATATGTCACGTTAATCAATTCCATTCTTTAGTTATTTCCCATGGTGTTTATCACATTTTTCAAAAAAGAGACAACCTGCTGAAAGAGACAAAACAGTGATCAAGCAAAAACCTTGGCTTTACATCACTGCCCATTCAGGTAAGTGTCCCTGACTGTGCATCTAACCATTCATGGGTCCAAGAGTCATGCTGATCTTCCCTAATTCAGACTGGTCTGAACACTGATTTAGCAAATATCTGTTCTTGTTCAAAATGCCAACAAAAATCTTTAGGTCTCCTTAGCTTTAGAGAAAATATGACTCAGATGAACCTTAAGAAACAAATGCACTGAAACTTAATTTATCGTGTTCTAGGGATGGCCAACATGTTTGAAGCAGGAAAAATCTAGTGAGAATGAGGTAGGGGAAAAGGAATGTTTTTAAAGTATAATAAAAGTTAGATAAATTTATTAATTTTCAGGGTTTTGAGGAAGAGGCCATTTAACAGGTCAGGAAATAGAGAAACATTAAACTGTTTTTCTGATGTTTTCCTGAATCACAGAGAGCTTCCACTGACCCCTCTTTAATGAAGGACTATGCTGCATAATACATGGTGTCACTTATAAAGATACATCATAATCATATATCTGAGTGGCACAAGGAAAGTTGTAAGTCTATAATATTGCATAGTCTATAATATTATGTTGCCGTTTGAAGACAGTGTTCCTGGACTTATCCCTTATGATACACAATTGTGCTGAAGATTGACACATTCCCATGATGACAGGTACAAGCAAATCTACCAGGACAAATCTGCTTTGTGAAGAGAAGAGCTAATTCCTACTGCACAATAGAATGTCCATGTGAAGCCAATGCCCACAAAGAAATCATGACTTTATTCTAATTACAATTTAATATTTGTTTCTAAACACAGTAATAATCTAGTCTACCACAAATCAAAATACAATGTAAAATATCTTAAGCAAAGGTGCTCACATGCATAGTCAAGTCAATAACTGCTGTGACAGATATTTAGACTGAAAGTATCAAGAGAGCTGATGGGTTGGATATGGTACTAGCTGCAATGTGATGTTTAGCTAATTGCAGGACACTTGTTCATACTTTAATGTACCTGAAGCTGCTCTGAAAGAGAGGTAACATTCATGTCTAGGTTCCAGAATTGAATATGATAGTCTCTCTAGAAAACATTTATTGTTAGGTATCTTTCTCTGGAAAGAAAATAAATTGACAGAATTCAGAATTGGTGTTACAAATTCCCAAAATAGTCCCAGCACATTGCACTGATAACGTATGGGGCAGTAAGTTTCTAGGAAGTGGGGAAAGTCACATATCCCACCAGAGGAAAAAGTGCAGAGAAATAATCCAATTGTAATGCATATACAGAATTCCCAGTGTCACTATTTTAAAGTCAAATCTATAAAGAAATATGTTAGATTGGTAATTTTAGTTAATCAACAACCCTATTTATTAGTGTGCAAAAGGCCTTTAGAGACTGCATAGATGCTCTGGTAGTTTTCTATTGTCTCAATCACACTTTTTGTGTTTATTTTTGGCAGCTTCTCGGACTAGTAGATATCCCATAAAGATGTCTATCCCATGGTTCATTAATCTAACACAAATAAAAACAAAAAATGTTAACTAAGAATCAATGGATGGATTTTAGCTCCAGGACATGAATGAAAATAAAGTTGAGGATCAATTAGTTAGCAATAAATACAAAGCATTTCATAGTGATTGCTGAAGGGTATAAAAATGGTCACTACCTATTGAGGTATAAATTGAGGTAGTTCCTACCCACATATAACTTATTGTTCCCACTCTATTCTAAAGTAAAGGAAAGAGTCAAATGCAAATAACAACAATCAATTTAATTCAAATAGCTTATTTTTCTGGGAGAGTAACAATGCTACTATATCTATTACCTCATTAAATATTCACCAGTAGCATGCTCATGCAGAATGCAGGTGGGAGCACTATTATTCTGAATGCTATAGCTAAGTGCCAACTCAAAAATATACCCATTTGTACATTCATTTACCCAATCTGAATGTTTGAACATCGGCATTCATGAATATTTAGGGCAAAGCTTAAATGTCCCTGAAAACAGCCAGCTTTCACATTTCTTTAATGTTTTTTTTTTTCTCAATTGATGCCTTAGGCTGTTACAAAAAATGACCATAAATCTGCTCTCTACTTGGGGAAAAGACAGACTTGAAAGTCTTTCAATTTTCTTCAAAAATTTCTTGGCTGTTTAAAATGTATGCAATGGTTTCAGAACAGTGAAAGTGGATTGGATAGAAAACTTCATCCTAAATAAATCACAATGACTTAGTCATTCTAATATGAATTGTTGTTAGTGTTTGATACTGCACATCCTAACTGCCAAAACTCAATGAGTAAAACAGGAATGCAGAAATAATGTCATGGAAAAATGACTTCAGAGGTTATTGTGGAAAAAAAAACTGTATTTTTTTTAAGATTATAAAACTTACTCTGGTTGACAATTTAGGCCATAGACATGCACATAAAAATTCCATAAAAGGGGTCAATATGTGGGAGGGTGAGGGGGTGGAAATGGGAAGGAGGGAAGGTGGTGGGTGAATACAAATATGTGAAACACACATATATAAACAAATTAAGAAAAAAAAGAATCAGTGCAATTTCTACACTGAGGAGAAGCAGCTCTCCTGCCCCCCGGCACTATGCAGATGACTCTCTTTTTCTTTCTCCATTCCATAATAACCCTGTCCTTTTTTTTTCTTTTTTAAATTTATTTTTTTAATTTGCATATATATTTATATTACATTATTGCATTATTGTGTACCCCAGGGCTTTCCCACTTCACTAACACCTGTTAACCACCCTGATCTTTGTGCTCTTCACCTCCCCCACCTTCTTTCCCCTCCTCCTCTCTCGCTTCATTGTTCAGTTCCATTGGTTAAATTTATTTTTTCTTATTTGTTTGTTTGTTTTTCCCTATAGCCATCATATAAGTGAGATCATTCTGTATTTCTTTTTCTTTTTGACTTATTTCTGCTAATATGAGTCTTTCTAGTTCCATCCATGAAAAAAACTGTATTCTTGCTTAATAATAATAATAAGCATTGGTTTAGAAAAGTTAAGCAAAAGAAAATCTGGTGACAGGAGATTTGAAATTATTTTTTAATAAGATAATGCATGTCTTCCATTATTTCTTTAAGCTAATGTTGACCTCTCTTTATGCCGCATTTCCATTTTTAACCAATGCAATGTAGACGAGTTGGCCAAAAGAAAAAAATCAAAATGAAGTTTGAATTTTCAGGAAGCCTGTGGAAAAATCTATTCTGGATTTTGACTGATTGGAATTTGGGAATGTTAGACCTTCAAAGAAAAGGCAGTGGAGTGTTGGTGCTGAAGGAAACAGAATATGCACATGATCAAATGCGTTCCCAGTTTGTTCTCCTTTGTACAAAGCACTTTTTGAAATACATTTGGCCCTTTCCAAATTAAATACTGACAGATGTTTACAATGTAAATCTAAGTTTCTAGCTATGTCAATATGAATCTCTAGCCCAGCCATTGTGACTGAATGGGCTAATTAGTCACACAGGTTGAACTGAAAATCTATAGTGGTAATGAGACCAAAACAGATTTTATAATTCTAAAATTCAATCAGTGTTGGATAGTTGCAACTAAAATGCCTCCAAATTATGATCTTTTGTTGTTGGCATCTAACACATAGGGGAATTAAGTCATGTTTTAGTCAAGTATTTATATGTCTTCTTGTACTGAACCTTTCCTTAGAAGTTGTTCATTTTACAGATCAGAAAACTGGTGCTAGAATATTAAATGTATTGGCATCACCATGATTATACTGCTAAATGAGAGAAAAGTTATGATTTATCTTGATCTGCTAACAAATGCCAAAGTTATTAGATTACCATGATCTCTAAGAAACTGTGATTGTTTCTTATCACAAATGACACCTACCTATTCATTCATTATCCTTCCATTCATCCATTTACCTTTCTAACCACTCATTCACCCCTCCATCCATTCAATCCAAACCATCTTCATCTATAAAGGAGTTGGTGGAATGCAAGATAAATAACAAAGTAAATTCAAAATAAGTTTGAAGATGATAAGATGAGAGTACTAAACTTTTGATAAATGACTACTAAACCTGTCATGAATAAAGCACATTCCCATTCAAGGAGGCACACATACAGTCACTACACCACTTGATATGGTAGTATACTAGGTGACACTAAAAAGGAAACAAATTGAAGGCCAGAATGTCACTTTCAAATTTAGTCACAAAAATTCAGTAAGTATAAAAATGTAGTCATTCTTGAAATGAAGTAAACTTAGAAAGTTTATTTTCTTGTAATAATCTTTTTTTAACTTATCCTTTAAAAGACTTTAAATATTTTGTCTCTTATGTCTACATATACAGGCATGACTAAATTATTGGGGACAAAATGAAAATTTTTCATCCAGTCATCTGTTTGGGGGCATTTAGGTTGTTTCCATGACCTTGCAATTATAAATTGTGCTGCAGTAAACATCCGGGCACAGGTGTCCTTTTGTACCCACATTGAGGTCTCTTTTGGGTAGATTCCCAGAAGAGCAATTGCTGGGTCAAATGGTAGTTCCATTTTCATTAGCTTGAGGGTCCTCCACA
>PVHY01012541.1:0-44142 GCA_004024945.1 Uropsilus gracilis | reverse complement strand
GGTTTTTCTGATTTCTTCTTCTTCTATTTGACTTTTTGCATATAGAAATGCTACTGACTTCTGTGTGTTGATTTTGTATCCGGCTACCTTACTGAACTGGTTTATTATTTCAAGTAATCTTTCTGTGGATTTTTTTGGGTCATCTATGTAGAGAATCATATCATCTGCATATAGTGATAATTTCAGTTCCTCTTTACCTGTTTGTATCCCTTTTATGCCTTTCTCTTGCCTTATCGCCCTAGCTAGGACTTCCAATACAATGTTAAAGAGTAGTGAGGAGAGTGGACATCCTTGCCTAGTTCCAGATCTCAGCTGGAATGCTTTTAGTTTTTCTCTATTTAGGGATGATATTTGCTGTAGGTTTGTTATAGATGGCTTTTATTATGTTGAGATAAGTTCCTTTAATACCCAAAGACTGGCCCTTTAAACCCAGCTACTCATCAAGTTCATCCCAGCCCATGTGAGCAGTAGCAAGACCACGCTATCTTAAAAAGGAGCAAGAACAGAGTTACTCATTAGAAGACAAAATAGACAAGAGTCACTGAGCATACAATGGACTGAATGGATCTTACCAACAAGTTCAGTCTATAGTCCAAAAACTTCACATGGCTATTTCAGTCATGTGCTTCCTCAAAATGTGCTTCCTCAGCTGTTCCACCTTCAAGCCAGATGAAGAAGCCAAAATGGTGTTGTCAATCCTCTTCCAAAGGCACAGTTATTCACTTCAAGCCAAAGAAACTAAAATGACATTGTCAATCCTCCTTCAAAAGTGGGAGATTCAAATCCAACAAAGAGACCAGAATGATGGTGTTGATCCTCCTCCAAAAGACACAGCTCCAACATTCTTTCAGCTTCAACTCTAAAGTGGCCCCAAACCAGCAAGACTCACTCGATATAACAGCAGCAACCACTTAAGACATCTCACAGTGAAAACAGCAACACAGCAAGTTCTCTTCAGGTCTCCAGACAATTCCCAAACTTCACAATTTCAAAGTTAAAGCAAGTTTTCAAGTACCACATTTCTAAGTTAGTTTACACAAGTCACAATTTTCTCCAGCATGATTCTCCAGGCTCCTCATGGGCTTGTGCTGGGAATAGAAACCCCCCAGTGTGGCTTTCTTCCCTGCCCTGTTGCTGCACATGGCAGCAGCAGCTCTGAGGCCTCCAACCTCCCTGCTGCTCCTCTACTCTCTCCCTCTCCTCTCCAACTTTTTCTCTCTCTCTCCTCTCCTTAATTCCCCTCACTCTTCCCTTCTCTAAGTCTCTGCCCACTAGGGCACAATGACTGCCATTCTAATGCACCATTACCATGTTGTGACCACAATCCCCCAATTTCACCACAGCACCCCTATCAGAAGAGATATGTGAAGAAGTTGTGTTTGCTTCTTGGCCTTGTACCTATACCAGAGACTTGGGGGGCATGGAAGGAGATATTCAAAATACATGAGAGAACCACGGGGAGGTGACAACCGCAACCTTTATGTTGATTTTCATTTTGCTCTTTCCTTCCAGACTTATCTATCCCCTTCTGCCCCCTCTCTCTGGGTCTCCACAAGAAAATGCCTTAGATTTGTGGCAAGCATTTGGATGCAGTTGTTTTGCCTTGAACCAACCCTGCTTGACTGAGCATTTAACCATGAAGGGATAGGTAATTTTGGGTGCTTGATTTGGAAACTGTATCTTCTGGTTTCTCGTCTTTCTATTGCATACTAATTGTGCCATAATTGGGCTGCAGGGAGGGAGTGGTAAATCCCTATGTAGAGTAGTAAATCTGCACACACACATGATTTGTGGCCTGTCTGCTCTGAATTAATTTTCCAGTCCAAAGACATATCTGAATGAATGTGGGAGCCGTGCCAGCCTCAGCACCCTGGGAGGGTGAGGCCAGGTATCCAGGGGGCAATAAGGAGCCCTGGGGGCTGACATCACAGGCAGTTGACATCGGCAAAGGCTGGCTTCCTACTGAACTGTCTTTGTTCATCTCACTATAAAAAGCCTGCTGGAAATGAAATGTTAAGGTGGTTTCTTTAAGGTGTCAACCCCCATCTTCCAGGTGGCCTGATTAAAGCACACCTGAAAGATTCAATTCCTGTCTCTACTGTCATTTGGTGGTGACAAGTGGCCCGAACTCCAGTCTTCTGGTTACAGTTATATTAAAATTCCTTTCCATTGAAGGTCTTATGGATTAAAGTATGTTTTGTATTTGTGCAGTGATTAGCAGAACTCAATTTGAGTAGGTAGGTTTGTTACTGAACATTGGTCTCAATTTCCCTTAGCCAGTAAAAGGAGACAGAGATTGAGGAAAATGAAAGTGGTTTAATTTGTGAACAAAATGAAGAGGACAGCAGACTCATATCTGATAGGCCACTGTCCGGCTCGTTGGCAGAGAACAGGAGTATTTATCCAGAGCTACCAGGGAGTAGAAGGGGGAGCAGGCAGGGGTCACTGTGTCTTTCCTTGCAACCAATTGGCGCCAGCTTGCTTTCACCATCCCTGGTGGTCAGCAGTTCAGAATGTTAACTTCCTTATGATGCTTTCTTCCTTGGTATGTGAAAGAAAACAAGATTGCTAAACTTAGAGGGTAAATAAAGGAGATAAAGGGTAGGGGTGCTTATCTGATGGGACAGAAGGAGAGGCATAATATTTTGACACTGTATCAAGTTTGGGGGTCCCTGCATGCCCTTCACCCTGCCCTGTAACAAAAGAAGCGAGGGTTGGACAAAAATAGTCAGGGTGAAACTATGCTACAGAAGACTTAATTTGCACACCATCATCTGTCATCCATACAGTTTCTCTTGAAACCATTTGGGTTAGATGATGCTTACAGTTCTCTAGAGAGCAACAATGAGATGCTTTGACATGCTTCAATAATTCTGTTAAGAAATATGTATTTTTTTTTTGAAAGGTAAAATCATGACTTTCATTCAGATATAAAAATGAACATCTGGTAAGTATTTTATTTAACTCATTAATGAGGAAGCTGGTATGGGCATTATAATCATTTTAAAGAAGCCAAGCCCCCCTTCACTCCCACTCATTTATGTGAATAAAGAAAAGTTGACATGAATGTGCAAATAGAAAAACTAGCTTCTTCCACTGCGAGGAAGTCAATTGAACTTCTTTTGGGCAGGACAGAGCTTGCATTTTGCATTACTTTCAGTTATCTGTAATAGAAGGGATTGTAAAGGGTCACTGAATATTCAGGGTCACTGAATACTAGAATCAGATAACTCAGCAAACTGTAGACAATGCTGTTTCCCACTGAAATACAGAATTTCCCTGTAATTCCTATTGTTAAGAAATGATAAAGTACTTAGCTACAGAATTCTAGATAAATGTCCAAACATTCTTAAACAACAAAATTTAAACCCAGCCACTCCCCAGGTTTGCTCTGTGAAGTACAAACTCTGGATGGAGACAACATGTGGGTGCATGTGTCTGTGGAATGAAGAGATCCTGTGAAACTTGGGGACCAAGCAGTTTGTCCCCCTGACCTCAGAGTTGGATGCTCTTTGTGCAACAGGGGCTGGTACTGTCACCAGCCACCAGCCACCAGCCACCAGCAGAGGGGCAGGTCTGACTGATCACGTTGCAGGGTTCTCTTAGAAGGCTTGAGTGAGTGCTGAAGTGCCTCCCTTAAGTGGCTGAGAGACCATCCAGGGGTAGAATGTGAGTGGACTGCTGCTCTGAAGTCAGTCTCACAGGCTTTGGAAGTGGGGTGAAAGGAAGTGGAAGACTGGTTCCTGAAGGTGAGCTGAGGTCACTGCAGTTAGGGAATTTCTGGTTTCCTGGTGGGTTTTTCGTTTAAAAGATGAATAAGATGAGGTTCACTTTCAGTAGCTGGCCCTGCTTGTTGGCCCTTCTTGTTTTTACTCCCCTCTTTGTGTGCAGAGCCCAAGACTTGCTCTCAAAATGCCCCCTCCAAGCCTGGAAAATGTCTGCTCTGGTCTGTTTTCTCCAGGGGACCCATGAAGAGAGGGTTCTGGGAGTCCTGCAGAGCCCTGTAGGTGGAGCAGCGGTTACAGGGCCTGGCCTTGGAGGTTCCATCATCAAAAAGTCAGGGAGATGAGGAAGCTTTCTGATTTAAATAGTTTTTTAAGATAAATCTTTAATGGTAACTTTCTGACGAAGGGGTGAGAATGATATGGTTATAAATGAATGTATGAGTCAATTCTGGGCAGCTTCATCATCATTAGATATTAGCATTCTTTATTTTGTTCCTTTAGAATATGTAAATTGTCATCTTCAGAGTACTTTCATTTACATTTCTTTGATTTCTCCTGAGCATTAACATTTTCCCACTGTTTGTCTACTAATTGTATTTCCCTTATGGGAGTGGTCCTGTCTTTTATCTATTTGTCTTTTGGAATCTTGACATTTATTTTATAAATTTGAGTTAGTTATTTTTGATAGATTTTAATTCTTTGTCATGTTTGCTAGAAATATTATCCCTCTTAAAAAATCTTTAGTAATGCTATTTTTTATAGTGCAATCATTTAAATTGCTTCAAAGCTGAGAACGTTAAAATTCTCCCAGTGAGGTGATAAACACTTTTTTTCAATTTTCTGCAAGTTCTTCCATAATTAGATCTTATATTTAAATCTTTAATCAACCAGAGCTCATTTTGGTGAATGTTTTATTTCTAATAACTTTTTCTATTATAAAATCAATAAATGTTTATTATTGAAAAAATAAGATATGAAAAACAAAAAGAAAAACCTGGGAAAGAACAGCTATAATTTTACCACTGAGAGATAAACATTGTTGACATTTTGATGTGACTACCTCCAAATTATTTTTTCTGTCTAAAGGTCTATTTTGTTTTTAAATACAACTGCAAACATACTGTGCAAACTCATACAGTCTTTTCAGATTGTTAATGTGCAGACTGGGGTGTATCCAGGGACCCCCAAGCTTGCATACTCCAAAGAGATTCTACCATCCACTTTATAAAGACAAAGTGTGCTCTTACTATCAGAACTTTAATAGATTAGTGAGCACAGCGAGCTAAGAGAAGAATGGATAATAATTTTTCAATAAAACACCCAAAGTTATCTATTCTTTCATGAGTAAATGTCCAGCCAATCAGGGTTGACCCAAACCAGGCCTGAGATCTGAGATCTGAAATCTGAGATCTGAAAACTTGTCACAAGTTTAAGTCACCTTCTGGTGGGGAACCACAGGAAAGGTGCAGAAGGGACCTGGCAAGTCTGGGATGAAGGGAACAAAATCAAAGTAGAAATCAAGGTAATGACTGTCATTGTTGGCCTCCCCAAGTGCCTCTCACACCATGTCTCTCCCAATGACTCTGAAATCAGCTGTAAAACAAGCAAAGCAGGAAACTTAACTAAACTTACAAATGGGAACAGCTAGCCCTTTAAACCCAGCCACTCCCCAGGTTTGCTCCCAGGCAGCACATGTAGTAGCAAGACCAAACTATCTTAAAAAGAGGCAAAACCAAAATTTACTCACTAAAAAGAGAAATAGGCAATAGTCACTGAGGATTTTAGGTACCCCTTTGGTTATCTTACCACACAGTTCAGTCTCTAAGTCCAAAATGATGCATATGGGTCCTTCAGCCATGTGTGTCCAGAAGATGGTGTCTGTCCCACCTTCCAGCCAGCAGTGGGAGGTTCAAGTCAAATGAAGAAACAAAGATGGCGTCGCCGATTAGCTGCCAAAAAGCACAGCTCCACCATTCTTCTTGCTTCAACCCTGAAGTGACCCAAACCACCAAGACTCACTTGAAACAGCAACAGCAACCACCTTACATACTTTGTGCTGAAAATGGCAGCACTCCAAGTTCTCTTCAGGTCTCCAGACAAATCCCAAGCTTTTCAGTTTCTAAATTAAAGCAAGTTTCCAAGTACTGAGTTTCCAAGTTATATTACACAGTTTGCAAGTTTCTCCAGCCTGCTTCCCCAGGCTCCTTACCAACCCAGACCAGGAATGGAAGCCTACAACATCACTTCCTCCCCTGGCCCACTGCCACACATGGCAGCTGCAGCTGTGGGGACCTCAGCCTCCTTGCTGCTCTGCTGCTGCTGCTTTCTGCTCCCTGCTCTCCAGCTGTACTTATAGAAGTACTAAAAGACTAGTGTGAAGAACTCTTATACACTTTTTACTCAGTCATCATTTGTTTATATTTTGTTTATGCTTCCCCTGATTGCTCTATCATTTCTCTCATTCCTATATATAATTTTTTCCTGAATCCTTTTGGAATAAGTTTTATCATACTTAAATAAGTTTTATTTCCAGAGACAGACATTTTCTCCTGTCAAATTGGAGAAACTTAACAGTAAACAAAACCAGGATATTCCCTGAAGTAATATGATTATCTAATCTTATAGTTCATTTGCAAACTGTTAATCAATATTGTGTTTTATACATTTATATATTGTGGTATATAATATATAATGTATACTAGTCATAGGTATGTTCTATATCATATAATTTTATAATATTAATATATGAAATATTACATGTATAGTACACATATAATCATATGTAGTATATATTTGTATTTATGTATGTATTGTATAATATTACATATAACTATATATAAAGCTATATATATAGAACTATATGTATAACTATGTATATGTATATCTAACTATGTACCTAGGGTGGGGGCCCAGTGGAGCATGGAGGATTATCAGGACAGGTGGTTGGAAAGGTATAAAAATATACATTTGTAGAGATTTGAACCAATAACCCCCTAAGACAAATACAATGAGGCAAACCAACTTAATCTTAACAAATGTAACTGAAAAAGAGACAAAGAAAAGAAATATCTGTTTTGGTATTGAGTTTACCATATGTCCCTTGCTTTTAACTTACTATATGTTAGTCATAACCTTTATGTCATTTTTCAGAGTTATATCTATTTTTGTCCCATCAATGTCTTCTTAGGTCTTCTAAGGTCATGCTGTTTAAGTTTGTCTATTTAATTTTTAAGATTATTTATTTTGTCTTAGCCTGGTAGTAAACGAACACTTCCCATTTTAAGATTATTTATTTTGTCTTAGCCTGGTAGTAAACGAACACTTCCCATTATAACTATTTTTTGCTTAGTCTATTTATCTTTGCATTTTTAACTTTGATAATCCATGTCTTCACTCTTCATTTTTAATTTTTCATAATAAGAAGTCTCTTTGCATTCTCCTTTCTGATTTCAAAATATTTTTATATGATAATCAACTTCAACTATTTTCTTCTTGTGTGAGTTTTCTTGATAAAACTTTCTTATTTTTAGTGTTTCTGTGTCTTTTTGTTATAGACATCTATTTTTAAGCAAGAAACATGCTCTTGGGTCTTCAGGTATAACCCAAATGAACATTTATATAGTCATGAACTTTCTGTAAATTAATGACCCTGTGAGGAAGTTACCAATTTCCTTATCTGTCAGATCATGTTTATAAGAGTTGAACCTGTAGAGTTGTTGTAAAGTTTAAAGGATGCCAAGAACAGGAATAGAAGCACGTTAAAGTATCCTGAACTGTTACAAAATTTAATGGTCATTGTTTCTATTAATGACATCATGCCTAGATTATCATTCAGAGCAAACTTCTTAGCAATAGAGCACCAAACAAGCTCCTCAAAGTGGAATAGCTGCAAAATTTTCCCTAACCATGTCTTCAATTTCTCTCTGGAATAACAGGAGTAATTTGCAATGAACTAGGTAAGCAGTGGTCCAACCCATCTTAGGTGTTAGCAGACCTCAGTCCAAATTGTCCATCTCCACGTCAGGCTATACTGTAGAGGTTCACGGCTTGACTTAAATTCAGGCCTCTCAGGAGTCACTGTCTTGCTTTCCATTGAATTAATTATTTAGATTGGACAAATAAATTGTTTGCACTTACGATGGGTATTGAAACTGTAGGCTTAGTTTGGCCTTGACTCTTCTTATCAGATGTTGAACAATCAAAACTTGGGGGGAAAGAAACAACAATCCCCAAACCCAGCAATGACATGAGTTTTTCTATTTCTTGGACTGTGTAGCTTACCTAAAAGCCATCTGCTGGGTATCTAAGATGCAAGGACTGAGTCTCAGCCTATAAGCCACCTTTCAACAGCACCCTCACTACTGGAACCTCACATAACACTACCAGAAATTGAAACTGAATTTTTAGTTTACTTTTGCATTTAAGGACCAGAAAGGAAAGCTAAAAGAAAAGCCCTCAAGGTTTCAAAGAACGCCATTTTAAACTCTCCAACATAGTCATGGTATTTGCAAATCTAGGTAACCTTACATCAGGCAATGTTGAATAAATATTCTGTAATACCGTTGTCCCCTCTTATCTGTGGTTTCATTTACTCCGGGTCAACTGTGGTCCAAAAATATTACCTGCAATATGATATTTTGAAAGAGAATGAGACCATATTTGCATTTTGACTACAGCATATGATTATAATTTATCTATTTTTATTATTTGCCATTGTTTACCTTTCACTGTGCCTAATTTATAAATTAAACTATCATAAGTAGTATGTATATAGAAACATAATATACATAGGACTTGGTACTATCTACAAGCTTCAGACATTGATTGGGGGGTTCTGGCTTCCATAGATAAAGAGGGACTGCTATCTTATGGTTTGTTAAACTCCAGAATGATATGGTTTATTTTTAGTGGTGTGATCTTCAAATCCCTGATGTCTTTATTTGATCAATCAGGGGGAGATAGGCATCCATTTCCCACTTCCTGCATAGAGCAGTTTTCTTAAACTTCTCTGGTAATAATAATCATCGTATCTCACATTAAAAATACCTTTCCAAGTCCCTTGCTGAAGATTCTGATGCAGTGGATCTAGGACGGGGCCTCAGATCTGTGGTTTTTTTTTTTTTTTTTTTTTTTTTTTTTTTTTTTTTTTTTTTTTTTTTTTTTGTTTGTTTGTTTTTGTTTTTTTGAGACTAGGTCTTACTATTTTTGCCAGTGGAACCGCAGGCTCACATTGCCTGGGGTACCACGGACTCAAGCAATCCCCCAGCCTCAGCTTCCCAGGTAGCTGGGATTACAGGCATGCGCCACCATGCCCAGCTATTTTTTTTGGAACTGGGTCTCTCTGCGTTGCTCCGAGGGGACTTGAACTGCGATACCTGGTTCCGACTGCAGCTTCCTAGACTGCCGTTTACAGGCATGCGCCACCATGTCCGGCCAGATCTGTGTTCTTAACAAGGGAAAGGTTTGGAAAATACTGGAGTAGGCTGGGGCATGTCTGTTTTCAGAATTAGCTCTGGGCTTAAATCCCAGGCATTTCACTTACTGGTTATGCGGTCTTGCACGAATTACTTAACCTTATTTAACCTCAGCTGAAAGAAGCAGAGATAAAAACATCTCCCTCAAAGTGTTGTTGAGAGGATTAAAAGGACTAAAGCCCTTTATAGCATCCACTTTCCTGATGCTGCTAAATCATTTTTACCTGGGTTAATTTGAAGATTCTCTTTTAACTTATTTAGCATATAGGCATAATGTTCTATTTTAACTTATCTTTTCCACTTACTTCTAATATATTTGTAAAGCTTGATTGTGGGTTAAGAAATTAGGTTACCCAGGACCCACAAAGCAACAATGTGATGGTATGACATGTCACCTGACCTGCCTTGAGTTTTGGAAGAGATTGCCTGCTGACTTTGTTGGCAACTTCTTATAGCAGACCCTTTATTACTCAGGGACTTCTTGAGGTAGAGTGCCCTGTGCTTCTCCCTACCTAGAGTCAGAAATTCCACTTTCTTGGAAGCTGATCATATATATATATATATATATATATATATATATATATATATATGTGTGTGTGTATATATATTTATATATGTATGTATATATATGAATGTGTGCATGTGCAAATGTATGTAGGTGTATATTTATATATATTTTATATGAACATACATATCTCTATAATTTGGTTTTTGTCTCTGGGTGCTTTTCTCTGAGCTTTAATGAGGTATTATTGACAGATAGCATATATATACTTAGGGTAAACACTGATGGTTGGATACATGTATCTATTCCAAAATGATTACTGTAATAAAATTAGTTAACATCTCCACCCTTTTATGTAATAACAATTTTGGTGCATGGTGATAAAATTTAAGGTTCATTCTCAAACACGTTCAAGTGTATCATACAAGTGTATTATTATCTATAGTCACCATGTTGTCCATTAGCTCCACAAATCTTATTTATCTTAAACCTGGGAGTTTATTCCCTTTGACTAACATCTGAAAACATGAAAATCTCCATGCATTTTCCTATCACCTTTAACCAGGGATGCTTGCTAATCTTCTCTGTATTCTTCCAGTCTTAGTGTAAATACTGCCAAAGTGAGCACCATGTACGTGTTTTTCTTCAATAGAAAATAAGCATTTAAGTGATACCGTTTTATTTATTTATTTATTTATTTATTTATTTATTTAATGATTCCATTTTATTTTTATATGACCTCCCTTCTAGGTGCATTAAGTCATTTTCCCTTCCTGGAAAGAAAAATCCTTTATACCTTTCATCTTAATAACAAGAGCCCAGTGGATTTTTGAGGAATGTGCTTATATTTCAAGTCATGTCTTATTAATAGGAAAGTTTAGGGAGGGATAATAGGTTGAGAAAAACAAAGGTGAGTTCATGAACAAGGTGACACAGCAAATACATGTTGCACTGTTCTATTTACTTCTCAGTGCTAGGCCAGGTATTTGACTGTGAATTCTCTAACAGTCATATAAACCATCAACAGGTTTGCTTAAAAGGTCATGATACTCCAACCAATTATTAAGATGATCATCTATTTGTGTTTTGACATGACTTTACCTTTTCACACTAGTCTGAGACTTTATGTCCTAGTCAAAATTAGGGTCATGAAGTCACAGGGAAGCTGCTCTGTGGCATTTGAGTCAAATACAAAATGTACCAGGGAGTAAGGACGCTTCCTGCTGCAGAGGAGAGGGGACGGAAGAGGTAGACCAAGGATCAGCCAATCCTCTGGTCAAGTAGATGTAACCATGGTAATGGTAGTGATGGCAGCTCTACTCTCGCCAGCCATGATACTCCTCAGAGACAACAGCAGTGTGGGAGTCTATCATCCTGGGATAAGCTCTTGGTGAAGGAAGATTATGTAATTTTTATACTTAATCACTAGGAGGAAATAAACACCCTCTTTCACATTAACCTTGCAAACCCAAATCTTCAAAGTAAAGAAAAACCTGTAGCCAGCTTTGGATTTGCCTTTTATTCTTCTCACTTTCTAGTAACAACACTGTGCAGGACTTTTAACAAGAAAAGCCCAAAGGAGCCTACTTGCTTTTGAAGGCACCCCTCTTATCTGCCTCATTCATTTCAAACAGAGATACTTCTCAGAGAGATGAAGTCCTGTGTACAAACAACAATACCCACTGCACTCTCTTGCCATCTGTGATGTGATAGCTTTTGATTCTACTCAGAAGCTGCCTTGTTTTAGAAGTTGATGGATGGTTCTTCTGGATGAAGGAGGCAACAAGAGCAAACGAGCAGGGCTCCTGGTAAGGCGAGAACTTCAAGAGAATGGGGCTTGAAAGCACTTAAAAGGTAAACACAAGTTTCCACGAAAGTAAAGACTTTGGAAAGGCATCTGGGTTTCCTGGTGGGTGATTGGTCATTGTTGAGGATTTCCACGTGTTTGTACACACCTATATAAACTCTTCTGAGACTAGCAATTTTTGATTTCTGATGGAGGAAGAAAAAACTCAATCCAAGTACAAGCCATATGTAAGGGAAAAGAATTGAAATGAGAAACACAGGTCTGAGCTGAGTTTAAGTGAAACAGAAAAAAAAAGCATTGACAGGGCTGGTAATGAGGCATCTGTGTAGAAGAGAGGCTTGTGATTTCTTTTTAGGAAGACATGGCCCACAAAGACTCATTATAAACACTGTCCCCATAAACCCTTGTTCTCGTTTGCTTAATAGATAAAAGCAAACAGTCAAAAATTAGCAGGGGTGGGGGAAGGAGTGGGGAGTATGAAATGACCCAGTAATCTTTGTTATGGTCAGTAGTTCTTAGGTGCTATCTTCTCATAAAAAATTGTCTTCCAGCTTCATGACATTCTGCTGCGTTACTGTTTCACAGAAAAAAAAAAAAAAGTTGATCAAACCAGTCTCTTGGCTGCCTACCTGCAGTCACTCACTCACTTCTGAAGCATGGTCATCAGGTGAAAGCATGGTAAACTAAAGTCTGCTGAAGTCCAGTAACCCAAGAAATACAACCTAGGGATCTAGATAAACAACTGTCTAGAAAACAACCCATGACTTACTGACTCAGTTTACTTGTATGCAGCCCAGTTTCTCCTTAAATCTTCTTCATTCTGTCTTTGCTATGTCAGATCACGGACTACCATCAATAATAGCTCACCCCAAACACTTGGACATGTAAAGTGTATATAAACACTTAACTCCCTGTTGGGGGTACTTAGTCTTTGGATATGAATCTGCTGAGTCAGTACCAGTACTAATAAACCTGCTTCTTGCCAGTCATGGTGTCCGCATTTAATTAGTGCTGCTTTCACTTCCCCTTTTGCCTTATAGAATCTGCACTTTGAGTGGGAGTCCTCCTGCCCTCGTTGTGATTCAAGGAAGGTGGCCTTATCCTGAACTCTGAGAATAAATTCTCACATATCTTTTCATGTTGACCGATGTAGGCAGAATTTTAAGATGGCTCCTATGAGCTGCACCTGCTGTTACTTCATGATTGTGGCAAAAGTCAGATTATCACATGAGCCCTTTGAAAGCATAGCTTTTTATTCTGCTGGTGGCAGAGGATCAGCAGTATAAGAAACTGGTGTTGAAGCTGGAGGGACCACGTGCAAAGATAGAAAGTGGCCTTTAGGGTTGAGAACGAGGCTGGGTGGACAGTCAGCCGGGCTGTGGAGACCTCAGCACTACAATTGCTATGAACTGAATTCTTCTGCCCACAATCGAAATGAACTTGGGAAAAATTCTTTGTAGGGCCACCAGGTGAGAACTCAACCCAGCTCACACCTTGCTTTTTTTGCCTTATAAGTACCAAATAAGAGAACCCATTTGTGTCTTCCTGGAATTTTGACCTATAGGAGAACTGTGAGAAAATAAATGAGTATTGTCTTTAACTGCTAAGCCTGTAGTTATTTATTATGCAACAGTGGAACACTACTAATAAAGCAACCTATAGGTTGTGTCAAGAAATCCATATTTTTGTTCAAGTAAAATTAGTTTGCAGCCTTTATTCCAACCAGGGATCAGAAAGTTATGGGGTTTAGAAATTATGGGTGAGCTACTAACAGCCACTCCCAACTCTTACATCCATCCCTACCCCATCACTATGAAAGCTGTGAGGGCCAGAGTCTCCTCCCTGCCCCTCCCTGCTGGTGAGGACCTGGATCTGCCTTGGCATAAAGTTCTGTGAGAACATATGATTAGAGCTGTGGAAACCATTTTAAAGCCACGAGGTGACAAGTATTATAGAGTGGAAAGAAAGATCTACATTCTTTCATGGGATTTTTTTTTCTTTTATGGCAATTTTGAGCTGTGGTGCCAGCTCCAAAGTTGTCTAATTTCATGTTTTTCATGATGTGAAACTATGTGTCTTTATTGCTTAAATCACCAGTAGTTGAGTTTTTTTGCTGCTTGTAGCTGGACATACCCTGGACATACTGATACACTGCTTTTCCTACCAAAAAAGTATAGTAGGCAGAGCACTGAGATATCTGTGTAGAAAGAGTGTGGAGGTTGAGGTGCAGGCTTTTGGCATAGACAGGAGAGGAAAGACAAATATTTTCCTGAGATATTTTTCCCAAAACAGAAAAGCCTAGGTAGTAAGGGACCAAAATGATACTCATATGCTAGTCATATGACTTTGGACTGTCCATCTGATCTTGAGGGCCCTGTTTTATTCATCTCAAAGATAGTAGTCTTGAATTACCTGATTTTATGTGAATTATATTTGACTGATTTTGTGAACTTGCTTTGGAAACTTTACAGGTCAGTTCTAGTATAATGTTGAGTGTAGTTCTGTGCCTGGGACATACTGTGTGTGCTCAGTTAATACCTGATGGGTCAATGTGCTCTGCCTGTTTGTGTTTGGGTTGCTTGTACTGCAGTATGTGCTTTGAATTGGGATGCTGTCTGATGAGTTGCTTCATAAATGTAACTTATTGCACATGTAACTTAAAGGGGAATTTTAGCAAGTGCTTTCTTTTTATCAGTGACATATTAGACATCGCTGTTTAGTTGGAGATTCTAACTTTTGTTTTTGATGTATTTTCTACTAAATAGGTTGTGATAAGGTGTCTGCTTTGATCAGGGACACTGTCATTATTCCTTTCCCATCTCAACTTTCTCTATGATTTAGAGTGTGAAGACATCTGTTGGCTTTAACCTATCACTGTTGTTTGAGATGCTTTGGCTCTAATCAACAAGCCTGTGTCCAAGGCTGACTGGCCCCCTGTGAACTCCCCGGCTGCTGAATCAGTCCTCTGCCAGGTGACAGGTGGTGCCTTTAAGACATTGTGGAGCAAAAGGAGACAGTCACACCTGGCCCTCCAACTCTTCCCAATGCCAGACAAACCAGTAAAGTATAGGCTTCTTTCAGGCTTGTGTCCTACATCATCCAGCTTCCCAGCTCCATATTTATGGTTCATATTTCACAGTAGCCACAGGAGATCTCATTGACTCTTGGCCTCTCTCTCCTGGACTCCTGGAGTGCTGGCTCGCTGCTGATTCTGACACTAAGCTTGTTACCTAGCAATGGGGTCATTCCCGACATGCACAGATCAGATGATGCCATCAGGTTTTTGAGCAATCAGCTTTATTGTGAGTCAATGGGTAAGCAGATAGGAGATAAACTCAAGTTTGCAGCCACTGTTAAGAAAAAGAGTGAGGTTATATAGATTTTAGGGACAAGAAGAAAGGAATTACATTTTATTGGTTCAGAAGTCAGTTGGGGCAAAGAAATGTGGACTTGAAGTTCATTGGTTAGTTACAGGGCTGGAGTTTTGAATTTCTGGGGGTGTGCCCCCACTCCTTCCCTCTGTATGTTTAAACCCTTGGTTTTAGTTGGCCTTGGAGCTCAGCTCAGGGTTAGTCATTAAGACTCCAGGCTCTACTGTGTCTGTAAAAGTAAGTCTCAGGGAAAATTTTCTCAAAATGTTTTTCCCCCCCTTTTTTATGCTTTTAAAGATCTGGAAGCAATTTAACCATTTAGTCTAGCTTTCAAGTTCTCCCTGTTTTTGGTCTGGCCAAACTCCATGCCACAGTGAATGTGAAACACGCAGAAACATCACTGAGGGTCAATAGATTGGCAGTTAAGAAAGTTTTGTTTCAGATTGCTCCCCAAAAGGAATTACTTTGTAATAAGACTGGAGAGAAAATCAGGTAAGGGCACAGGAGCCAAAAAGCATCAGGCTAGTGAAGTTGGAGACGCAGCAGTTCTGAGTGCCTTAATGAGTAACAGATATGGAGTATAATGTTTAGGTACTGAGATATAAACGATGTGACATTGATAAAAATAGCATGAGAGAGCATGGAATCGATGATGAGAGTGGAGTCAGAATGAGAAGAGGCAAAGACGGCTAAACCAAGGAGAGGGGAGCAGAGGATGGAGGATAGTAATGGGTACCACAGCCAAAGATGGGGGTGTGAGACCTGGCCTGCTCTATCTCCCTCTCTTTCTGTGACCCAGGAACCCCATGTGCCATGGTCACCTCATGGTTTAAGGGAGATCAAGTACTTCTGGCCTCACTGGATGATCTCATGTATGCTTTGATGATCTCATGTGAAATAACACAGACCACAATATAGACATCTGATCTATTGAATGCCCCTTGGCAGTTTTGGTTTATTTCTGTTTATTTTATAAGCAGATAAGCTCTGTTTGATATAAAGCATGAATGAAGTGTTTTCTAGCTTGTTCCTTGTCACCCCTCAAGCATGGTCTCTTTGCCCTCATGGCAATGACGGGAGTCACGGCCCTGGGGAGGCCATTCCCGGGACAGAAGCAGAAAAAGTGAGCATTCCCTAGAGGAAGGCCTGGAGCTCCCTCTACCCGTTTGACTGGCTCAGAAATGTCATGATAAGACTTCACTTTCAGAGGATTGTTGAGAGACACAGATAGTCTTCAATTAGGACAACAGATCTGTTTGGAAGAAAAAAAAAGACAAGCCAGTGAGAAACAGTGCCTTGCAAAATAGGTCAGTATCTCATTCCTTCCTGGAGGTGGGAGGAAATCTAGAGGGTACTTAATGAATGATCACTTGGGGTCTGAAGGAGCCTGGTCCATTCAGGAGCTTCCTGACCTGGGGATAGCACCCTCGCTGAATACCTCCAATCCATACCACACCAAGAGCTCCTCCTCCACCTTCCTTCTTCTCTGCCTGCCCCACACCTGCCCTCCACCCACAGCATGTGCGTGTCCTGTTGTACACAATAGTCAGTCAAATGTTTGACATGCTTTCCCCCCATTTTCTCCATCCTCATATTTCTGGATCTCGTCATTTCTTTCCACTGAGTCTCTCTCTTTAAGAGATATTCAAGCTTTTCTAACTTACTTTTTAAATAAAACTGGTCTTTTTTGGATATAACTGTAGATTCACGGGCAGAGAGGTCCCAGTTTCCCCCAGAGCCTGGTAGCCAGGAAATATTTGCTGGGTAAGAGGATCAGCTCCCACAAACATGGAAGGGACTGTGTGATCTGGGCAGTGCTGAACTGGGCGCTGTGGTTGGTGAGGGAACAGGAAGGGAGAGGAAACGTGACAAGAACCCCCGGGCTTGGAGCACTGGCTCTGGTATGGCCTGCTTTATCTGCTTTTCTGTCTGGGCCTCCTTCTCTGTGGTGCCAGAGGTGTGAGCTCAGTGGGATGATTCGGAGCCTTCTGGTCCACGCCTGTTCCAGAGGAAGGTCAGAGAGCATGACTCCGCAGCCACCCACAGACACACCATTTTCCGGAGTAAAGTCTTTTCTGTTCCTGCCCGAATGGGAACACTGCTGGTCAAGCACTCAGAACCACAACTGGTCATTGTTCTAAGTTTCCTTCATCAATGTAAAAAATATCATTACTTTTCATCAAAATGGAAAATAACAACAAAGAGAACCTGAGTATTGGGTGAGACTGGGCAGGAACCAGAGATATCCTAGACACAGAAACAAAATAGTCCAATACTGCGAACAGTGGCCTACGTGGGCACACACCTGCTGCCTGCCTTCTTCACCCATCTCTTCACTCCCCAACCCCATGCCACTTTCCCATCCCCAATGCATTAGACTCCATTAGGCTTTTCCCATGGCCATGGAGCCCAGGGCTGCCCCACATGAGCCCAGATGGCTGCCTTTATGACAGCTCTGTGACGCCTCATTACCCATATTATGTACTAGTATGTGCATCACATGTTAAATTAACGGCATTGACGGTGCTGGGGTAATGGATTGGCTGGATATGCTCTTTCTGAGCAGTTACTCAGGCTTGCCATCTGGCGAATCTAATAACCAGGTGGTGAACCTAAATAACCTCACTTTGATGGGGGTAGAAGGGACCCCAGTTGACTCTGTTCTTGCCATCTGCAGCCTTCTTCTTTTGGAGCGAGATGTCCAGAGAAACAGAGTCATGCTATTTCCTCATCAAGTAGCCATGTGTTATCAGAAACACTCCCACTTCACTTAAGCAGAAACCTCCTCTTCAGCTTCTTCACCGATTGGGATACATGCAGGAACCCAGAGTCAAGCCAAAAATAAAAGTCTGCGTGCAGCTGAGATGGCAAGGAAGCACCTGCACTGAAGCTTATAGTGCAGGAACTGCACTTATAAGAGAACTGCCCTCACCTTCACTCAGAAAACGTTTACTTTATGCTCAGCAATGACCGCAGAGCTCATGTGGTTCCCAAGGACTTTTATATTGGAAAAGGCAAAGTAGAGGGAGGAGATGGTTGGAAGAGAAACACTGGCAAATGATACGGAATGTCAGAAGGCACTGAAATTACTGAAGGTAGATCCAAGAAGCAAACTGGTGTCACTTAGCGAGGGGTGAAGTGGTCACAACCCTTGCATTTTATCTGAGGACACCTCAGTGCCATAATTGGCTTTGTTATAGTAAACCGGTGCCATTAGCATTGTGAATTAAGATCAGTCGATGCCACTTAAGGGGCAGCCTCCTATGTCATGCATAATGGAGATGTCCCCTCAGTGGTTAAAATAAAAAGGTCAGGCACATAGGAAATTCAGTTCCCAGTTGTTTGAGAAAAATCACTGATCCACAAGTAAAGTTAATCAAAATCTTCCATAAGGTTTTTTATGAGAGTTATACTTTCATATCATATAATAAAGTCAGTTCATTGAAGAAAATTTAGAAAACCATATCAGCAAAAGGGCGAAGATAAAACATACCTATAACCTATCGCCTAGATGGAACCAGTGTTAATACTCTGTCTGCTCTCTTGTTCTCTCTTCATGTATTTAATATATTTATAACCACTCATCTATCATCTGCCTGCCGACCTATCTATAAGTAGTTGGAACTAAACACATGAAATTGAATCCCACCACTTTGCAACTTGCATCGAGGCCCACTTAGTGCTCAGGGAGGAAGCACTGCACGTTAATAAGCAGCTCCCTCCAGTCTCACTTGAACAGTTGCATTGTCTTCCACAGTATGATAGCATTCCAGGGGAAGGGCAAGTCAGTGTTTATTGATGAAAGCATCTATTGATAGAAATCCCTGGAAAATAAAAGACTATAATCATTGTGAGCAAGTTGGGCTTGGAGATACTTCCTCTGTAATCACCACCAGACAATTTTGTTGCTGTGGCACCAGATTGAAAGCTGAAAAGAGGGGTCTTTTTGTTTTTATAAGCATTACTGGCAGCTGGCCTCTTGGTGGGCACCTAGAGTCTTGGATCTGTGCAGAGGCGTTGACTGTTAAGTGACAGAAAACTCAGCTCAAAGTCCTGTAAATGTTAGAAATGCTGTTTCATATGGAAAGAATTTAGGAGAGAAAACTGGTCTGGGCTTATTAAAACAGCACTTGAGGCATACACAAATGTGTATTCTTCCCCGCTTTTTTCTCACCCCAGACTCCCAAAATGTTGGTAATTATTCTAGGTATCTGTGGATATAATAACATTCACAGACAGAAAAAGGGATGGCTTCTTTCTTGTGTGATTTAATTTTTCTTTAAATTGTGGTAAAGCTCGTCATAAACAATTGACCATTTTAACCATTTCTAAATACTGTGCAGTAGTGTTAAGTACATTCGTCCTGGTGTGCAAGCACCTCCAGAACTCTTTTCACTTCACAAACTGAAACTGCATCCATTAAACAACTCCATTAAACAACTCCTGTCCACCTTTGTCCCTGGCCAAGGAACATAATTTGAGAAGCCCGGTGAAGAGGACAGCCCTGGGCCAGTCACCGGTTTCCACCTGGAGGCTGACTTTGTCCCTGTCTAACCTCAGCAAGTTGCTCAGCCTGGTACCTCAGTTTCCTCGTTTGTGAACCAGGGATGAATCTACCTTTGTCAGACAGCCTTTGTGAGGTAGCATATATACGCCATGTCGTGCTAACACTCATTGTTTGCCATTCCTTTCAACTGGGTGTTGAAAGGAAATGTGTGCTCTTCCAAAAACCTTTCAGGAGATGAAGTATTCCTCTCCACAGGCAGGTTCAGAGAAACTCTTTCACTTGTTGTGCGCTTTAATGCAAAAAGTTCCCCAGATTTACTTTTTCCACCATTCTGTTGATTTCTCATTAAGCATGGGGATGCTGGGCACTGCTAGCCTTTAACCCGGATGCCCAGGAAATCCTTATGGATAGAGACTACAGCAAAGCCTAATGAGAACAACATCATCTCAGGCTGTAGTAGTGAGGCTGTCTTCTCAGTTTCCTGGGGAGGGCCTGCTCTCTGAAAGCTCCATCTGCTCTTTTTGCACGGATTAGAAGAGCAGTTCCTAGCATCCCGGGTGGCACTCTGAGGGCTTTAATCATAAGCAAGGCTGAAGGTAAAAGCAGAAAGTGAGCAGACCCCTGTGGTCTGTTTTCTACCTGCCCATGACCCTGGGCTGGGGAGGGAGCTCAGTGGCATTTCAGCTGGCATTTCAGCAGAGCAGTCACCAAACCCAGGAGGGAGTGAAGTGAGTGGGTACCACCAGCTGAGGCCCAGCCCAGCTGGGAGGCGAGTAGGTGACAAGGCAGGACTCGAGGCAGGGACAGACCACACAAGGCCTAATGTGGCATGCTGGAAGGTTCTCACAGATACACTGAGGGAGGGAGTTGTATTAGGATGTTTTTGATTATAAGTAACAAAACCCAACTCTTCTCAGCTTCAGCTGAAGGGGGACTTTATTTAAGGAATCCAGCTGGTTCAGAGAACCTAAGGGCAGACTGTAGCATCCCTTGAAAGGGCCTGGAAAAGGAGCATAAAGATATGGAACCTCATCTTCTCCTCAGGAATATCCTGCCCCCCCATCCCTTCCCTTGAGAAACCTTCTCTTCTTTTACATTCTATATGCATAATTGAAACACACCTCTGATAACACCCATGTGGACATAAATGTTTTGCCTTTAGTCAGCTTAAGAGAGACTCACTTGTTCTTGGTTCAAATTGCAAGCTTTTTGGAAAGAGTGTCTGTATTTTGCCATCTTGGGTCAGGGGTTCAGTCCTGGTCTGTTGCTGTGCAGGAGTGGATATACCATCCAAAATAGTAGCAGGCCTTCAGTTGAATATCAAGGGCCAGAGGTTGGGGTGGGGCAGAAGGGCTTCTTTATGAACAAAGCATATGTTCCAAATTGAACGTTCTGGGGAAAGACAGATTCTGAGCCCCCTTTCCAGTCAGAAATGCTCTGACTTGGCCTTTCTGCTGAGTACTTGTGTTCCCCATACCAACTGGGGAGGGAGAACAAGGGAAATCTGAGGCTGTGGTTCTAGATTTGAACTGAAAGGATGAGGATGTTCCTGGCTCCTGGGGGGACATACCTAACTCCTGGGGCACAGGCTTTTGAATGCTTTGGAAACAATCTTGAGTTCTGGAAAGTGAAAGTCCATAAATAACAAGATTCACCTGGTTGACATCACCTTGGAAGCTGGGAAAATAAATGACAGCAAACTGCAGGCAAACTGTTCTACCACAGAACATTGCAGAAATTCTTCCCTGAAAGTATGGTTTATAAACATCAAAGAACATATTAATGGAAATGAAGATATAAAGCAAATTTACCCACCCATGATCCCATTCTCTTTTCTTTGTTCCTTTTTCCTTTCAGTTTCAGTTTGATTGTGCATAGAATGTTATACAGCTTCAGGGAGGACTGTATAAACAACATTTCGTATCACGTATTATGTAATGAGTAGTTTCCATGCTGCCTTGTCATCTTCTTAACTATCTTTGTCGGTATGCCATCCTTCAAATTAAGTATCTTATACTTTACTTAGTACATAATTAAAGTCTGATTTAAAATCTGAGACTGTGGAGCTAGAATGAGTCTTAGGAAATCATTGAGGCCAAGTAAAATGAAGCTAGAGAGGAGACTGAGTTCCCCAAGGTCACAGAACTGGTTAATTCCAGACCTGAGACTTGATTTCATTCATTTTTTCCAAACATATATTTGTAATTACCCATTTGATGTCAGGTAGGTGCTTGGACTTCATCTCATTTTAAATCTCTTTTCACCACATTGTATGACCTAATTAACATTTGTTAGATTGGAGTCATTTCTTATTTTTCTTAACAATGGAAGGAGTGTTTTTCAGCTCCCTAGAAGGAAAATAGAGGTTGTAGAGCTGAAATGAGTAACAACAATTTTCAATCAGACTGGTTTCGTGACTGGTAGATAAGTCAGCATGCAAAGACATTAATGTTTCCCAGGTTTGGCTCACTTTCTCAATGCCCTTTGCAAACTCCACAGGGATTTTAAGCTTTAAGTCTGGTTATAAGCTTATGCAAGCTGTTAGTCACCTTTTTAGATGAAAAGCACCACAGGATTATGCTTGAAAATGTTCTCTGCTTCACTATGGATTCCTTTGGAGTAATTCAGCTCTAGTATGATTTTGAGGGAGAAGTGATTGAACAGATACATTTCAAAAACACATTTGCATTTGAAAACAGGGTTTATCATCTAAAAGAACTATTCTTGAAAGGTACACATGCAGGGCAAATTTAGAACAGGCAGAACTATTTAGGCATGATAGCTATGAATTACCCAAAGCTTAAAATACTGGAGGCTCTTGATCACGCAGACTTCTGGACATGAATTGAATCACGAATATCTGGTTTTGCCTGGGAAAACAGGCTGGCAAAGAAAACTTGCCACTACTACCTATTCACAGATCATCCAAACACTGTTGCCATGCCTAAACTCAGATGTAAACATATGTTTGATGAGAAGCAAACCAGTGGAGAAGCTTAAATTTTTGGTATGATGAAGTGGATGAACCCAGAGGAAGACTGGTTGGGGCTGATATTTTCTACCACTTACAGGATATGTGAACTAGTTTGGGTCTCAGTTTGCTCTTCTGTAAAATGGGGAGAGTGTTATTTAATTCATAGAATTGTTGTGTTCAATTGGTTGTTTTATATCATACAGCACTTTTCAAACTTGAATATGCACACCAATCACTTGAGGTTATACTGAGGAGCAATAGGAACAGAGAAAGACAGATACCCTATAATCTTACTTAAATGTGGAATCTAAAAAAGCTTAACTCACAGAAGCAGAGAGTAGATGGTGGCCACCAGAGCTGGAGGGATGGGAGAGTTGGGAGATGCTGGATAAAACCCATAAATTTCCAGTTACAGTAGTTATGCATTCTGGGAATCTCACACACAGCATGGTGACTATGTTAGCAATAATTTATTGAATACTTGAAAGTTGCTGAGATTAACTAGTAAATATCATTGTCATAACAACAGAAGAGTCATTTTGGGAGGTGGTGTGTGTGTTTGATAGTGGTAAAGATTTTTCACTAGATAAACGTATTAGATCATTATATTGCATATTTTATGCTTTTAAAACATGTATCAGTTGTATCTCAATAAAACTAGAGTGGAAAAAGAAAGAAGAAAAAAGATGCAGTAGGTTTAGGGTCTGGTTTGCTATTTTGGGTTTCTAATGAGCTCCCGGTGCTGCCTGCCCTGTTGGTCTCCAGGCCACCTTTGGAATAGGATGGTGTGCAATGTCTGTACATGAGCAACATTCAGCACTGCCCGTTGTCATTCAGATGGATTTCTACTTTGCTTTCTTTCCTGCTTCACTACCATCATATTTACATGCCCAATGCTTTTCCTTCCTTCCTTCCTTCCTCTTCTCTTTCCTTCCTTCTCCCTCCTCCCCTCCTTCTTCTTTCCTTTCTATTTTTGAGAAATTTTCCAGACCTTTCTGTTTTATTTATTTATTTTTGAGACTAGGTTTCGCTATTTTTTGCCTGTGGAATCACAGGCTCATGTTGCCCGTGGTACCATAGACTCAAGCAGTCCCCGGCCTCGGCTTCCCGGGTAGCTGGGATCACAGGTGTACGCCACCATGCTTTTTTGGAACTAGGTCTTGCTACGTGCCCCCGGCGGAACTCGAACCATGATTCCTGGTGCTGGATGCGGCTTCCTAGGCTGCTGCCTACAGACATGCACCACCATGCCTGGCCCAGACCTTTCTGCTTTAGACAGATCTCAACAAGTCCTCATGATTGCCTGCACATGTCCTTGTGGGCTCTGTGTGTGTGATGGTGGAGATGGGTCACATTTAGATTTAGAAAAAAGCAGTTCTGTCTCCACAAAGCCTTACATCATGTGATAAAGGAACTCAGCCTTTCCTGGGTTAGAATGGCCTTGAACAGTAGTTAAAGTTCAAACTGGCTGTCAGAGTTTCCAGGCCTTCCCTCCCTTCTCGGTTCCCCAGTGCCTTTGAGCAAGGGAAGCTTCCATGTCCGCACAGCCTACAGGAGAGGCACCTGGATTGAAGTTCTTATTGTCTGTCAGGTTCCTGTTCTGAGCTGTTTGCTCCTCTCCCAGATTCCTCTATGCCAGCAGGACTCTACCTAGCCCCACCTCTGTCCTTGTGTGCTGCTGAAACATCTGTGGTGCTGTAGCTAGACGTTTGCCTTCTTGGCACCTTCAGGGTTTGGTGGTCTCCCTTTATTGACTGGACCCATCTCAGATCCCACTGGCTTTATAGATCTCTGAGTACCAGCTATATCCCTTGCCTTGTCACTCACCTCTCACAAGGTCACCCAAGGCAGACCCTTTGCTTTTAACATCCTGCTTTCCCTCTCTGCCAAGTGGGAACTTCCAGATGCTGCTTACGCCATGGGTGTGCAGAGACATTCAGGGGTACCTAGTCTAGACCTTTCCTTCCTGAACTTCCTGCATTATCATGTCTATCTGCAGTGGCCACCCTGGAGCAGCATGAGAGGTTCCTCAGGATTTCCAAACGGGAGGGGTTGTGGCTTCTGCCCTGGATTTAAATTTCTCTCTCCCCCCAGAGTGTTATCTGCCCCTACTTCCTATGCTGAACTAGGATTCAGAGGTGGTAGTGATGGGGCAAGGGATCCCCAAGCAGCTATATCTTCCCAGGTCCATCATTTCCAGAATTCTCCACTTCCTCCCAGGAAGAGCTTCTGATCTCCTCTCTACTGGAAATTGCTCTGTGTCTCATCTTTTTTCTTTCCCACCCTATAGACTTCGTGTTCTAGGTGAGTTTCTCCTACTACTCCTTCCCTGAGAAAATAAACTTCAAAGGAACCATGAGAAGAGGAAATTCCCACTTATTTAGAAGGGAATTTATATTTAAAACATTAAAAAATATTATCCTTATTATATGTATACATATATATATTTGTGTATTAAGGCTGCTGCATACAAAATAGAAATGAAAAACTTGCCACCTTTGCTCCTTTCCTTTGTCTTTCACAGATAGTACCAGTTTATCAGATCACATCACCTCAGAAACCTTTTTGTACAGTGTTTCAGGTAGCCAGGTATAATCAACAAGAGCTGGCTTTGGACAGAGACTCCTTTCTCTCACTGGTACAGAATCAAACTGGAGGAAGGTAAAGAAAATAAGTAGGAGTTAAAACTTACCTCCAAATAGGTGATGCAAGGTTTAAGTTTGGGAAATAAGTAATTGGGAATCACTTTAGAATATGAAATCATTACCCCCTTGGAATGATCATCCAGCCTCTGTTTGCATAACTCTAGTTGCATTTTTATACCCTTCGAAATAGTAGAAAGATACTCAGTCTGCTGCACTGGCTCCTGCAAGCAGCTCTGAATTCCCACCCACACTCCACACTGTTGGCCCTCCAGCTATTTGAAGGCAGCTATTAGCATCTCTTCTCCAGGGTCAATCTGCCCAGTCCTTTTCATCAGCACAACTCTGGCCCCCTCAGCCAGCTTGGCAACTTTTCTCTGTATTCTTCCCATTTGATGAGCTGTTCAAAGCCAGACAGGTAACTTTGATGGTGAATCAGCCTATGCCCCCATATTTGTTATTTTTCTTTTACTGGACACAGAAGTAGTGTGAAGGGTGTGTAGGGACTCCAGCTCCCTGTGGCCTGATGCTGCATTCTCAAAAACTCCAGCTTGGCCTCATCCACATCCTCTTTTCTCCTCCTCCTCCTCTTCCTCCTCCTCCTCCTCCTCCTCCTCCTCCTCCTCTTCTTCCTCTTCCCCCATCTTCCCTCCCCTCTCCTTTCCCTTTTCTTTCCCTTCCCTCCCTTCTCCTTCTCTTCCCTATGTGAGCAGCAGCCTATACACTCTTATTCCTTGCCTGCCCATACTACAGGTTTAATGACGTTCAACTTAGTGCAGTTAGATCACTTAGCTTTGATGAATACGTGAAAGTATCCCATCAGAAAGAGCTGGGAATGTCCCAGAAGGGTGTACTAATGTCTCCCCATTTCTTTTATCACCAGATGATTTGATGCTGCTCTTGACTTGATGGGAATTCAGTGGAACCGTGCAGGCCCAGGTTAAGGAGCCCTCATTTGAAAGAATGATGATTAAGGACAGCTAGCATGTTTGAGCATTTTCTGTGTGCCTGCCCTGCTCTGACTGCCTTACATTTATGAACTAATTTGATATTCACTGGTTTGGCCCCTTGCCCAAGGTCATGAGCTACTAAGTGGTGGAGCCAGACTGAGCCCACACAGTCTGGCTCCAGCTCTTGTGCTATAAACATGATGAGATACCAAACATCAATGCAAAGTCTCTATTAACACCCAATTCAGTCAAAAGGCCTAAGGAGTCAAATTATAAAACAGAAATTCCCAAATTCTATGGTTAATGTCACCATGTCTCAATCCCTTTATCTGTAAAATGAACCAATGTAGTACTGCTATTCATCTACATAGAAATGATGCTAGAGATAGTTTTCCCCCTATTCTCCTTTCCCAAGTGCACATACTTTCCATTGTTGCAAAAACAAAACCACACTATTAACTTATATATGATGCTGGGTTCTTCTCTACCAAACCCCCTGTGGTCTCAAGTAGTTCTTCAGGGGTTTAGCCAGTGGGGTTTAACTTTAGACACTTTGCAATCACCACACTTGCCTGGTTTTTCCCATGTGGCATATATCTTGTTCTCCTCCCTGATCACCCAAGTTCCACCTATATGTAGAAGTTTCCACCTAACCCATCTTCTTTTTGAATCCTTTGACTACCTCATCTTGTTCTGAGTTCTCCTTTATTTTACAGTAAATAGATCCAATGATATTTCATCAACAAATATTTTTGAACATTAACTATGTGCTGAACTTGACTCTTGCCCTAGTCACATTTTAAGTATTATGATGTAATTTTGGGTACTATGATTTTATGTGCCAGCTTGGCTAGCTCATTGGGTGCCCTGGATATTTGATTGAGCATTATTCTGGGTGTTTCTAGGAGGTTGTTTGGATGAGACTAACATTTAAATGGGCAAACTGAATTAAGCAGGCTGTTCTCCCTAGTAAGGGTGGGCCTCACCGAATCAGGCAAAGTTCTGCATAGAACAGAGAACTTACCCTTCCTTGAGTAAGAATGATGGCCTTCAGATGGGGACATAAATATGCTCTTCTGGTTTTGTAGTAGTTTGCTGACCTTCAGACTTGAATGAGAACATTAGCTTTGCCGAGTTTGCACTTGTCAGTTCCATAATAGGATGGGGCAGTATCTTACAACAAATCTCTTTTTCTCTCCATATATATGCACTAATTGTCAGAAATCAATAAAAGGACAATTAAGTACTGACCTGTGAAATGTTTGTGATCTAATTTTTAGATAAATGTGTGCTTTTCTTTAACAGAGTAGGAGAGGGAAATTGAAGCAACCTCTATTAGAAAAGGTGGAAGAAATTTTTCATTGGGGAAAAGACATGTGGAATAGGGAGTAAAATTTTTTTTTCTACCCTGTTTTTGCTGGATAAGTGCAATTCTTAAGAAGTTATTACTTTTCAAGTATTGAAAGATTTGTTAATGGGAGAAAAATCACCCATATGTCTCTGCTCTGCTAATTCTAGCAAGCAACAAATCTTCTGTCCAATTCCACTTATAAATTCCACTTGAGTTCTTGATAGTTTTGAGAAATTAAATGATTCTTCAAATGAATCCATAATCCATTGTTGCTCTGGACATATTTAATAACAGAATTCTAGGAGTGTAAGATTAAGAGACACAATCCTTCAGTCTTTCCCCAAACAGTTTTATTACTGAAATGATTCATGCATTGGGAGTCACTGAAATTGATCATTAGTATTTTATATTCTTTGCAGACAGAGCTTTTGAGATTCTTTCTCTTAGTCATTCAATGTCAGTTATCCAATGAAAGTCACCAGTTGTTCAATGAAAATTTTGTTCAATTTTCTAAGAAATTCACTGTCCTGAAAACATTCTAAAGCCTGCAGGGAGTTGAGAGGTGACTCTGGATGCTGATTTTAGCAAGCTGTACATGGTTGAATATATAATGCATTAAAGCTAATCTCAGACACAATGTGACAATCAATAGCAATTCAGTGTGTGCTGAATAGCAAGATTCAATATTAGCTTATCCTTGCAATAAGAGGCAAGGCACAATTCGAACTGGGCAGAACCAGGAATGAAAGCCTTTCAACTGGATTTAGCAACAACATCATCATGAACTGGGCTGGCCTGAGTGCTTGGGACAGAATTTCGTGGGCTCCGCACTTCTGATCCTTTATCCTTTGTGAAACAGAGTTGATACAAGCAAAGAGTTCATTAATGCTTTACCAACTCATAGGACTGTTGAGCTTGTAGGGAGTTGAAGCCTTGTGATTTAATCCTTAATTTTATAGGCAATGAATCACAGGTCAACAGCAGTGATACAATAACAACAATAATACCAATAATAAATTAAGATAGATGGAGTGTTGTCTCCCAGACTCTCTGCTGAGTGCTCTGTGGACATCTTGTCAGATGGACACCATCAGGAGCCTGCTGTTACAGATCAGGAAAATGAGGCTCAGAAAGGGCTAGCCATTTGCCCAAAGTCACACAGAAACATTAAACACCCAAATCAAATCTAGGACTCCTTCAGCAGGCTAGTGCTCTTTTTACCTTACAATTGGGATTTCTCATTGATAGAATCTTTTGTTTCTTCCCTCCTTTTAACACAACACTTAGCCTGGATCAAGGCCTGCCTAGGTTTTGGAAGAGTTGCTTCTGGCATGCCAGAGCTGATAGCCAGTGTGCAGGCCATTTGAGAGGTGAAATCTTGTCTTCCTTAAGAACATCATGGTAAGAAGAGGACCTGGGTCCAATGGTATGGTGGTGGCTATGAGGGTTGCCTGAGCAGGGCCATGGGACAGGTTGACAGTGGATGGCTATTACTGGGGTGGGGCTTATACCCATGATTTCTCCTCAGGCGATTGAGAACCATAGGTGATCCTGAGCTGCGACAGATGAATTTAGTTACTTTGGATTCTACAGATAGCTTTTGTTGAATTTAAACAGAAAGGCCGAAGGAAGGCCCTCTTCTGGAGCCCTGCAGAACAGAGTAGTACAACCTTTTAGGGTACCTGGGTCTGACTTTGTCAGGACACTACTGCTCCTGTTTTGTAATTACTTCCTTAATGGCTTATCTGTCCCAGTAGGCAGTGAGCTATGAGTGAGCAGGATCATTGCTTTCTTCTTTTTATCTAAAATTCCAAGATAGTGCCTGGCCTGCCTTGTACTCAGTGGATATTTGTTGAATAATCGGGAAGTTACACAACTTGCAGTGCATGGAAGTTGAACTTTGTGAGGCACACTCAGGATTCATTTGACCCAGGGAAACTGTTTGACATGAAGATAACCCACATGATATATGCATATAGCACTTTTATGTCCCAGAAATTTGGGGATAAACCCAGTTTCAAATATTCTCTCAGTTCCCCCCGCAGGTACACTTATATCTGCCAGGCTGCACACTCTAATATTTTGGTTGAGAAAATACGGACAAGGCATCAAATGTGTCAGTTTGTTGTCTCACCATGACTGGACTGCTGAAGTCTATTTTCTTCCAGTTCTCAAGAGACTTGAGAACCTGAGCTAGCAGTGTATATGTGTTGCCGAAGCAAACACAAACCTGAGCAAGCAGTGACATGCTGTGTGGTGAGCAAGGGTGCAGTGGAGCTAGGCCTTTCATTGACTAGGCTTTTCATTTCCGATCTATTTCTGATATTTGAACCTATCAGTCAGGGTTCTTCAGCAAAGCAACCAATTGGATGTATTTTAAGGATTTGCTCACACAATTGTGGGACCTACCATATCTGAAGTTGGTCAGGCAGATTGGCAACTCTCAGCAGGAGCTAAGGTTCAGGCTACAGGGAGAAATTCTTCTTATTCAGGGAAACCTCAGTTTTGCTTCTAAAGACTTCCTGTGATTGGATTTGACACCCCTGCAGTACCAGGAGCAATCACCTTCACTGAAAACCCAGATTGTGGACGTTTACCACAGACACAACATTCCTTCACAGCAATACCCAGATTAGAGTTTGATTAAATATCCAGGTAGTATAGTCCAGCCAAGATGACCTAAAACTGACCACATTTGAACTGCTACAACTTGTCCCAAAAGAGTAACAAAAAGGAGCAATGGAGTAAATGTGGGTGCAGGGTTATCTGATAAATGGCTGTTTACACCAGAGAAGATTGACTACAAATTTGTTGACTTGGTTGTTGAACCCCGTGTGTTAATGGAGCAAAAACTAGGAAGTGTCTCCATAAAAGTTGCTATGTTATTTCCTAGGAGAGAGAATTACTAGGTTAAAACTTCCCTATTCTCTTCACCCTCTTCCTTTGCATGGAAAGAAGAACTTGATTTGATTGCTGTTGGGAGAAACAAGCTGGTATGGGGTTTGTGTTTCCTATACATTCCTTCTGTGTATGACACGAATGCAGTCTGACTGTGCTTGACCCATTTACAAGGGGTGCATTTGCAGTGAGCAGTCTTGAGAGATGGGGGAACATTTCTCCCAAGACAAAGAATAGGCTTGCCTACACTTGCTATAAAAATTGTGAATCACCCAAGCTCAGATCTCCACTCCTATAAAACAGTCCTCTGCATATTTTAGGACCCAGGTAGGACCATGTATTGTTCCCATGGGACCTGTTAGAGCACATGGGAACTAGAGTGAGCTATCCAATTGCTGTGATTAAACAGGTTCTGTGTCTCTGACCCAGGATGCTCATACCTCATTCATGATACAGAAGCTATCTTGTTAAATTGCTTGTAGGGTAAAAATCTCAGATCTTTCACAATTTTTTTTCCATAGTAAGAGGCCTTGATTCCTTACAGAAATCAAATTTCACACGTCCCAGCCTTACTCCCCCTTGAAACCAAGCCGGTTGGATGAGGGTCTGACTTGGAGACCAAACTGTCCTTACTATATCATCTCATTGCAGCAGAAGCAATAAGAATGGTTTGGACTTTCCAGTTCCATCAACAAGACGAGTTACTGATTTTTAAGTAGGCTACCGCCAGGTGGTTTAAAAACCTGGAGGAGGTAAAAAGGAAACATCGAGCTTCTTCCAGAAACTCTAGAGTACACTGTGTGCCAGGCTCTAAGCTGAGAGCTAGTGATGTCATAGTAAAAAAGAAAGCCCTCACTTCCTTAGAGTTTCAGGTTGAAGGCAGTTAAGGTCTAATGCCCAGAGTGCTGAGATCTGTGAGAGGAAACTGCCCACTGAGACCACCTCTCCTCATTTAACTTTTTCTCTCTAATTAACTCTCTAAACTCACGTCTAATCACCTTAATTGCAGTTCTTGAGTTTGAGTTTGAGATTCTTGTGTTTGTACCAGCATATTTACAAACTATCTCTTAGGAAAGGTTATTTCTGCAATCTTTAAGTTCATTGTTTTATATTAATTTGTGCCAAATTCATTCGCAGAGGATGACTTACCTCCATGATTTTGGAGTAACTGATATTCTGGCCATCCCTAATACAGTGAACCCAATAGAGATAAAATTTAAATTATAATGTGAATAATTAAATTATTTTATGTAAATAATACATATAACCTAAGATCTACATTCAATGTGTTTTTCAGCAAATTTACTCAAAATAGAATAGAAACTCTGGAACCTATAGCTGTGTCCATCTGCTATGAAATCTTGCCAGTCATAGTGGTGAATGCTACTAGAATTTTTGTGGTGGGTGTGGTGTGGTGTACACACATACCAAGTCATGAAGCTGTAACCATGAAATGTGTGTAGTATTGTGAACCAATATTGAGTTGAAAAAAGAAAGAAATATTTCAAGTCACTGTTCTGAGTACTGACAATATAGGGACAGCTAAGAATACTCCAGACTCCTCAAAGGAGAAATACAGTCCAATCACACATATGATAGGAATAGTTAAATTTTATAGAAGCTTGATTGATATTTAACACCCATTCATTAAGTCAATAGCCCTTAAGGTCATGGTTAGTTTTGGAGAAATTTTCTTTTTGCCTATTTAAATGCAGGTAAAGTTTCTACATTCTTTTGTGGAAACAAATAAAAAAGTAAAAGGCATCCAAATATTATTTGTATTTTTGCCCTGATCTGTATAAATGTCTGAAGGGATATTTATTTTTAAAAGCATAATTCAATTTAGAAACATTTATTGACTTTCTACCACACATAAGCACATAGAGAAGATTCTTTGGAGGACATAAGGCAAGATCCATGCCTCTGAATTATCTTACAATCAAGTGAGGACATTATTATTATGGATTGCCTGGTCTACATGCCAGGCAGGGGTCTCCTTTTTGATGACCCCTTGTTAACTTTTGTTAAGCTTTTATCAGTAGTATGCTAATTGTAGTGTTTCAGAATTAACCCACATCTTCAGTGCAAATATTGCAGGAAATGAATAAAAAGCTAGAAGGGCAGGGTGAGGAGGAAGTGGGAGAAGAATGAACATCAGTTGACATCTACACTACACTGGGCACTTAGTTAGCTAATAAATTCACAAAAGAACACTTGAAGTAGGTTTTATTGCCTTTCCTCTCATTTTAGCAAATGGCAACATTAAGGCTCAAAATGTCAAAACACTTTTCTAAATTGGGACAGAAAGTGGCAGAGTTGGAACTTTTGGATTTAACACCAAACCCAGGTTTTTTCTCTGCATTATTCTTACTAACTTCCAAAAGCATGTGTATGTTTGTGTTTTCAGAAGCAAGCAAGAACCTACCTAAAAAACATCACGTTTTTTGGCATGAGGGTGTTTATACAAAGCTGAATAATCATTGGCAGAGATTTAGAGGGAATTAAGAGGATTGAGGTGGGGGGAACATGATAGAGTGATACCCAAACTCTTTTTGAGACTGGGTTTCAACTGCTATGAAAACATAAGTACAGTTTGCACATATTTCTGTCTTTAAGGGATCCTCTACCACACACATTCTGTCACAAAGGGAAAGTCATCTGTGTAAATAAAAGGGAAAACAAGCCCCCCTCGCCCCCCTGCATATCCTTACATCACTGACCAAGATGTACAGCAAGCAGTCTGTCCTGCTGAAACTTTCAATTGTGTTATGTGTCTTTTTCCATTTGCTTGTTCCATGAGAGGAAGTCCCTGAAAATCAACCATGTTAGTTTTGAAAGAAAATAAAGCTGTTTTTAACTTTTCCACAAGGGAAAAGAAACAGCCAGACCTTTTCTGATTTCAGATCCTGTTAAGGAAAGAATGTTTGTCTCCCCCAGCTCCGCCACCCCACTCCACCCCAAATTCACATGCTGAAGCCTCACACACCAATATAAGGGTATTTGGAGGTGGACTTTTAGGCAGTAACTAGATTTAGGGGAGGTCATGAGAATGACACTACCTACCTCTCTCCCCACAATGGGTCAAGCATACTTGAGGTGGCCTGAGCACGCAACAAGAAGGTGGGCAAGGTGGACCTTCACTAGAGACTGAATCTTGTCTGCGCCCTTTTCTTGCGCTTCTCAGTCATCAGAAGAGTGAGAAATAAGCGTCTGTTATTTGAGCCACCAGTCTGTGGTGTTTTGTAACTGCAGCCCTGCTGACTAAAAGAGGCCCGTCCTGGTTCTTGTTATAACCCATCTTTAAGATTTGGCCTGTGGGTTCTATTTGGGGAAAATCTATTTGGGGCAAGAGGTTGTAATGAGACCCTTTGAGCTTTACAGATTGAAAAGAAGTGTGATTCCTTGGGGAGACCAAGGTAGAAAGTGAAGATGGGAAGAGCAGTGAGAATCTCGGAACTTGCCCGCCTCTGGGCACTGGTTTCTGGGAATAGGGTGTGTCCTTGGCAGAATGGCTGAGAGCTCAGGGCTGTGACCTGGGAACCTGAACTGCTGCTGCACGGGCTGAGCTAAGCCCTGTGGGGGTCAGGACTCCAGTCCCAAGTTCCCAGGACCACGCCCAGTAATATCACCAACTGACAGAGAGAAACATGGTGGGCCACTGCTTCACAGAGCTTAGCTAGGACTGGGAATTAGAGTCCCCACTGCTTCTTCGGTCTGTGTAAAAGTCTAGTGTTTTTTGCCTTTGGTTTGTTTAAGTTAGTTAAAACAAAACAAAACAAAACAGAAACACTATTCATCAGAAGGAGGGGACCCAAAAGGCAATGTGTCAGAGCGGAGTAAATACGAGTGAAAACCAGCTGCTGAGATTGTAACAGGAAATGGAGGAGCAATTGACTCTGGGACAGCCACGGTGTCCTCTCTCCAGAGTGGAAAAAGGCAGGTGGAGGAAGAGAGGATCGGTCACTTCTGGCCACATCCCTGTTCTCCACAGTGACTGACTGGATAGCCATAGTCTTTTCAGAAAACGCCGTTGTTTTATTTCGCTTGGTCTCAAAACTTTCAGATTTGGCATCTCAAGAATAAAGAAAATTCTAGATGGCCGTCTCATTTAAATTCAGAAGGGTAGTTACACTTGGAAAAACAGTGCTCATGTTTGGAGAGTTGTGTGTTTGACTTTTACAAATGGCAGAGGCAATGACAACAATAGGGAAATATAGATCTGAAGGTTTAATATTTGGTGTTTTGTAGTTATGCAGATTTATAAAAACAAAACCCAAACAAAACCCTGTCATGCACGATACCATGGAGGGATGGATCTTTGTGAACAACCAGGGAACTGCTCCCTGAGCTTCAGTCAGAGGAATGAGAAAGGGGAGGAATAAAGAGAGGTGATGAAGTTGCTGGCTGCAGAGACCCTGGTTCTGTGTTCTGTTTATGGAGGAACTAAGAGTAAAGACAGTTACACTGCATTAGAGCCCCTAGTGGCTTCATTTTACCTCTTTAAAGACCAATCTCCAAACATAGTCACATTCTGTGGCATGGAGGGTCAAAATTCCAACAGAGGTGTTTGGGGACACACAATTCAACCTGTAAAACAAGCCCCATCATTCCCTGTTGTCATGTACCCTAACATTCACAGGTCCTGGGCATTAGGACATAGATGAATGAGCTTTGAGGGACCATTGTTTTCCTAGTCAGGTAGAAGCCATGTTGACATACAGAAAAGAGTCTTTTAGGCAGAGGAACAGGTGGTGCAAAGGCCCTGAGGTAGAACAAGCTGGAGCTGGGTGACCAAGAGATGCCAACAGTGAGACAAAATCACAGTGGAGACCTGGAGCCTATATGTGTGGGCCCCATGACCACCACTAAGACTTTTACTCAGGGTTTTGGGTGGAGCAGCAATATGACCTGACTTGGTTCTCCAGCCTCTTTTCAACTGCTGAGCTGAGACTACGTTGGAGAGGCTGAAGGGGCAGGAGGTCCAGTTAAAAGGTGATTGAAGGAATTGAGGAGACAGAGGATGATAATTTGGGCCCGAAGGCAGCAGAAGAGCCTATAAAACATGGTTGGATTCTGCATGCTTTTTGAAAGTAAAGATTAGTATATTTTCTGGTTGATGAGAGTGAAAAATGTGTCAGGGATGACTAAAGTTGTTTTATTTTTATTTATTTATTTCTGCCTCTGTGAATAGAATAAAGTTGATATATTTTGAGATGGAGAGATTGTGGGGGATGTTCCCCTTGAAACCTGTGTGAGGTGCTTAGTTAGAAACGCAGGTTCAAATGTGAGAAACTGGTTTTCTTTATACATTAAAGCCAATTTTCAAATCTTTTTTTTTATCCATCTAATGATTCTTGTAAAAAAATTAAGTACTTTCATTTGTTCGCTGATTTTCAATTAACTCACAGGCACAGATTAAAATTTTCCCATTTACAAACTTAGTTAATTACATTCCCTAAACATCTTCAACCACATTTATAAATTTAATATGTTTACTTTCTAAATACTTCAAATGCCTGGCAGGGTATACTTACGATATTAATAAGTAAAAGTCTCTTAAGCATTTAAATTGCTCTTGTAGCCAATAAACATATAATTATAGTAAATCAAGTTCCTTTAAACATGCTACAACTATTTATAAACTTAAAATTCACTTATACTTTTTAGCTAAAAAATCCTAAATAAAAGTATCAGATTCTCCTAAATATGACAAATAATATATACTTTTTTTTCCAGCTGTTGAGAATACTTGCTTTTTATGCTTACCTTGCAAGGATATTGTGAAGACAACATAGGACCAGTGCTCTGGCCATATAAACAAGCTGTGAAGAGTCAAGGTGTTGTCTTCACTCCTGGAGGAAGTCAACCTCGGCCAAGGACATGCTTGCACTGTGTCTGAAAAAGGTGAGGAAAAGTTTTCTTTACTTTTCACAAATAAAAACCGATGCTCTAAAAAGAAACATACAAATCTTAAGTGACATGCAGATGACTTGGTGAGATCCCTGCACTTTCTCCTCCAGGGATAAACTACTGATGCAGCAGAGCAGAGTCTCTTCTAACGGTGAAATCTGCAGTTTGGGGATGGAGGTAAGGGTTGGTGGGCGTTCTAGGTACAGAGGCTCACACCTGCCACTATCCTTGAGGTTTGCTGGGAAAATGATCAAAGTCACAACAAACAGGCAGCCACCCACTCTACGAAGCCTGTGTCAGCTTTTGTCCTGTGGTCCCCCCATAAGGCAGAAAGAGCAGCAACAATGGCAGCGATGAGCACTGCATGTGTCTGGAGAGGAGCAGGTGGGATTCTTGGCAGGATACCTGACACTCCCCTGATTTATCCCGGGGAGGATGATCTGGTGTGTCACCCAGAGTCTTGACAAAGTTCTGGTAGGGGAGCTTCCTTCAGGCAGTCTCGCTGCCCAGGAGAAGAGAGTCATGCTCCTCTCGGCAGTTTGGGCGGTATATTTCCAATGTGTGTCTGTCCATGTGTCTGTCCTTGGTATCTGCCGTCAGTGGTTCCTGCAGGGCCGACTCAGCCAGCAGTCTCCTCTCCTCCAGGTGTTGAGCCTCTCCAGCTGTGAGTGGGCAGGGGTTCAGATACACGAAAACCTCAACACCCCCAGGCCATGAAGCCTGTGCTCTTTCAGGCAGGGTACTGACTCGGGCTGAGGTGCAGTGGGCATAGGACTGGTTTCTGGGGAATGACTTGGCTGCACAGACAGCGTTCTGATAGAATGATCAGTAGCTCCTGGACCTGGCGATTGCAGTCCTTTAAAAAGGCTGAGATGCTATCTGAGGATGACCAGCTTTTGATTTCAGCTCTGGTGTTGACTTGCTGATGGGGGTGAGGAGTTCAGACTTCTCCTCTGCCCTCCCTGGGTGAACACACTGTCCTATCACCGGTGGTTGGGTGTTCTTCTAACTCAGGCACACCTGTACTCACAAACTTAGGGAATTACAGCTCCTCAGAGCACTGTGGCTGTTTTCCCACCACTTAACTATCTACTTGACGGAAAGAGCAATTAACAACCAGTTACAGATAAGAAAGCCTAGGGAGTTTGGGTCATGCAGCAAATTCACTCTCAAGTGATGAAATGAAAGTAGAATCAGCATTATCTATGATGCTGAATTCTACCCCCGACCCTCCATGTTTCTATCAAACGACAAATCCACAAATTCTATCATCCACAAATAGCTATAGGAACCTTCTAGCTGCCAAGAATGACTTGAGACGTTGGGGAACTAAGCAGAGGAACAGGGAGAAAAGGATCAATTCACAGAAGTATAACAACATGCCTAAGAATGACTTGGACCAGTACATGAGCGGGCCGGGCAGTTAGAGAAACAGATACACATGCAGACAAACAGACATACATACATACAAATAGATAAGAGGGAAAAGGGTAAGGAAAGGGGAAAGGGGGGAGGGAAGGAGAGAGAGAGCCCACTAGGATGTCACAGAGGACCCTGGAGGGGGTTTGATCTATCTCTCAGGCAGCAAGGATGTGGATAGTCAGGATCTGGGCTGGAGAAAGGAAAGAAAGGTACCTCTTACCCATGTTCCTAGCTTAGTTGGGGAGACAGACAAACCAGGGCTAGCTCAAAGGGGAGTACAGAATGCTGGAGGGCCCAAAGAGAAGGATCTGACCTAACAGGGGCAGCGGGAGAAAGAGAATTGGCAGGGGCACAATGATACAAGGGGCCACGCAGGCCTGGAGCATAGCTACCACCAGGACCTTGCAAGGGATTCTGGAAGCAGGCTTGGGAGTTGGGGGCCTTGGAGATATGTGCTGAATGTGAGAGTGTTTGTCTTGGGCTGAAATAAGGTATTTTTTCCCAAACCTGTCTGTGCTTCACTGTCTGTATGGCATTCTTTAAAAAAAAAATACAGATTCTCTCTTTTTACTACCAAGATTCTGATTTTCAGCAGATCAGGAGGAAGGGGGTAGGCTCCACGTGTGCACACTTTAAACGCCCTGTTTCCATCATGGACATTTAGGAACCATTGGCTTAAGTAAAATTCAGTGATTGTCATTCTTTTATAATCATTGACTTTTCTTCCATTTGGGCATTTATAGAAGTTTTGTGATGAGACTTGCTCCTGCTGGCTGGTCCTTCTGCTTTTTCACATCAAGAGGAACTATTTTTTTTGAAAGGGACAAACCAGAACCAATAGATTTGTCCCTTAGAGGCCTGAGATGAGGAAAACTGAGCCCATCAGTCTGTGAACCACTGGAGGTGAATCCTGGGGGGAACACTTTGTAATTTCAGATACTAAAAATGAATGGTGTTATGGAGTAACTGTTAACATACGCTGCAAGATGTTTATGATTCCCTGGGGCCAAATAAGTAAACATTCTTCCAACTTAAGCTGCAGGAGACAAGCAATTTCACAAGGAGATGCTTTCTCCATTTATATGAGACAACTATGTTAGAAGAGGAAATGTGGGTACAGGGTGAAACTTTCTGTCTAATCCTGCATAGGGTACTGTGTTGGCAGGTCAGAGGCCAGGGCCAGGACGTTGTGACCTGGGTCCATACTGGGGCATTACTTAGTCCCTCTTCTGAGACAGGGCATTATCAATGTCAAGGTCTTTTACCTTCTGGTGGGCAAAGATAAGAGAGGCAGAGGTGTTTCTGGGAGATGCATCTCTCAGAGAGCTAAACTTACCAGATTCACCTGATTCGAGGAGATTAAACTGGATTGGAATGGGGCCTGTGCAGAATCAACTTGTCACAAGAAGTAAACGAGGCTGTGTGAGTGGACAAAAAGGGATATTGTTTTGCATGGAATTGTGTCCTGCCCAGGAAAATACATGTTGAGGTCCTAACCCCCAGTATCTCAGAGTGTGATCTTATATGGAAATGGGTCTTCATAGGGGTGATTAAAGCAAGGAACACCAAGCATTGCCAACAAACCACAGAGACTGGGGGGTGGGGGTGGTGTGAGGCCAATCTGCTGACTCCAGATCATGCAATTCTGGTCTCCAGAACTGTCAAAAATTGATACCTGTTGTTTCAGTCACCCAGTTTGCTATTCTCCCTACAGCAACCCTAGGAAACTGATATAGGCACTTTATCTCTTTTATTATGGGTCTAAGTACCCTGAAGACAGGGCTTTTATTCTGTTTTTTTTTGGTGTATTTCCAGCACCTTGAACAAGTGTTTGGCAGGATGAACAGATCCTGTGAGGGGGGTTTTAGGAGGTAAGCTGACTGCGGGCACACAGAGTGGAAGTCGATGGAACCAGCACCATTTACTCAAGCAGATGTAGTTTAATGTGTATGAACGCAATCCCTACTCTACAATTCAACTTGAGAGGTAGGTCTTATTTTTCTCATGTTGCAGATGTGGAAATCCAGAGTTAAAGAGATTAAGCCTCTCTTGGATTAAGTCCAAAGAAAAAACAAAAACTCAGAATAAATGGATTTGGGATTGTAGTTTGAGGTCAGTCTGACTCCAAGTCCCTTTCTCTCAGCACAAGCCGGGGCACCAAGGTGACCAGGGCCAGAGTCACTTTGGAGAGCATGCCCCCAGCAGGCCCCTCACTCAGGGCAGGACTCCAGAATCCAGAAACAGGCACCCGAACTCAGAATTGGGAATGACCGCCAGATCAGGCACTTGGGGCAGAAATCTTACATCTACCTGGGGCAGATAGGTAGACAGAGGATGGGGAAAGATGGGCAATGCAGGAAGCTTTGGTTGGCACAGCAGCAGCAGGATCACATCATCTAGATGTGTGTGTGTGTGTGTGTGTGTGTGTGTGTGGTGGAGGAGGTGGGTAAGGGTGCCCATGAGGTTGTCCAAGGCTTAGGACTTGATGCAGGTCGACTTGCCCTGAGCCCTGGGTAAGACATGGGAAGCTATTGCCTATACTTCAAGATGGCTGCTCCACAGCTGGCAGGCAAGTGGGCACATGTGAGCTGCCAAGCCAGCAGCCTTCCCTATACAATTTCCCATGCCAGGCTGAATTGCCACAGAAGGTGAAGAGGAGCATTTTCAGGATCATTTAGGTGCTCTGTTCCAGAACTGAAACATACAGTAAGGAAGGGGGAAGCGGGAGGAGGGAGGGATGAGCACAAGCAATCAGGATGACAGTTCACGGGTGACATGGAGGTGGAAGAACCTTGGGGAGAACAACAATTTAAGAAAAAATATGTATGGAATCAATGAAAGAAAAAAAAAAAAGACATGTTCCTTGAAATCCTTTCAGGGCCAATCTGGAGGGAGGCTCTTTCCCACCTCTGGGAGGAAGGAATTCCACCTAGGTCTGCAGGCTTTCCCCACCTAACCCTTCATTCTCAGGATAAGGGAGTATCTTATAAATAGAAACTCATGTTTGGATGCCAGGCCTGTCATTTACGTCATCTCACTGTCCCCACCCAGCGCCACATGGAGTTCCTCAGAGTGAGTACAGTGAAGGGTGTGATCAGGCTGGGCCCAGTGGAATTGTACCATGAGAGCATCAGTTGCATGGCCTTGTCTCATTTCAGGGACAGAACATATCTGGAGGTCAGTGGGCTTCATGGTCTAGGGAATGATCTTTTTAGAAAGGGGAACCTCAGGGGCTTTGTGCCTGAGACAGAGTCCTCTCCTGGGGTGCTTAGACTTGCCAAACCAGCTCTTGCTAAGCTCTGTATGGGAAAGAGATGAGCCTCCCAGATGCTGCAGATTTAACTTCTTTGGTTTTGCAGCTGTTGTTGGTATTATTATTGTCTCAAAGCTGCATGAACCAGTTGCATTTCTAAAACATTGTCAGGGACATGTAGCTCCCAGAGAGTCGGCTTCAACTTCAGGCTTCCTGGCATTTCCACTGCAAATCTTGATTCAGCAAGTCTGGGAACGGGCCTGACAACCTGTCCACAGAGAGTCATATTTGGAGAAACAGATTGCGAGAGTTCCTTATCTGCGGCATGATAAAGCTAGGTGAACATTCAAGGATCTTTCTGTGAGTTCTACAATTCTTCTCAGTGCTGTGAAACATTAGCACAAAAAAGCTTATATTTCTGATGGAAGGTTTTACCTCTGGTGCCTGAGCTTGACTGTTAATGTGATGGAAGAAGCTACATATTTCATGGGCCCAGACAGTCACCTGATTTCCAGACATGTGTGAGAATCACGGTCTCCAAAGCAGGAGGAAAGTTTATGGATTGGAAAGGATGCAGGGGACCCCCACCTGTTCTGCCCTGTCTAGTCCTGTGCCTCCCTCTGCTGTCCTTGTGGATCAAAGGGATGCTAATGTAGAGAACATGCCTATTTTCCAGTCTGCAGCTCCCAAGGTGGGAGCTTTCTTTCATGTCATGAAATAACATAAAAAGAAGAAACCTGTGGCTTTGTATTGGCTTCCTGTGGTGGAAAGTCCCAGAGATGTGAAGTTTCACACTGTGTCCTCCCAGGCACAACAGCTTGATGTGAGATGAAAGAGGAGTTTCTCCTCTATAAGGATACTTGCTACTGAAGGTGACTGAGACAAAGTGGGTCCTGGGTCCTGTATCCACAGAACAACCTCCGCACTTCAGAACATGAACAGTTAACAGTACCACAAAGAGCAGACTTGTTGATGCTTTGGTTTCCAGTCATAAGGAAATGTTGAGGTGGTGCTCAGGTGTCATGAATAACATAACTCTCACCAGTCACCCTCAGGCTGATCTCTGTGGAACAAGACGAAAACTTACTCCGGGGAAGTTAGCAAGCTTGACTGTACTCTGGGAGTTATAAAACTGCAGTCACATTTGGGCAACCATCAGAAATTCTGTGTGGTGTATGTGAGTGGGTGTGGGTTATGAATGGTATTTATGAGCTAGCACATGAAGGGAGTATGGGGTGCATCTTTGTGGGGGGTGGGTATGGAGTGTGTATGGTTTGTATATGTATTTATTTGTGTTGTATAGTGTGTGTGTATGAGATGTGTGTGAGGTGTGTTGGTGGGGGTGTATCTGAATGTAGTATGGTGTGTGTGTATGTGTGTGTGTGTGTGAGTGTGCATGTGGTGTATTGGGCAAGTGAAGTCTGGTCTGGGTCCTGGAACATAAGAGAACCTCATTTTTATAGGACATATTTCCTACCATAGCCTATAATGTGGCTCAAAATTTACCCTCTTGTCTTCATTTCCTGTTTAATTCCCCCCTGACTTGCTGCTGCCCTGACCTCACATTATAGGATTGGGGGGCTATGTTGAAGTCTTTAGCAATGTTATATCTCTTCTCTCAGAGGCCCAGCAGGATGTGATCTAGTCCATTCCTGTCCTGGGTTAAACACAACTAAAGAACCTTCATGTGGGTCATCACTGCTGAAGGTCATAGACAGTTGTAATGGGGAGTGGAGGGCAAGGTGACAAAGGTACTGTATTCTCTGGTTGTTTGTGCACTCACCATTTGTACAGTACAAACACTAATATTGATGCTGATAGTCTGAATGTGAAAAATCTGCACAGTACAAACACTAATACTGATACTCTGAATGTGAAAAATAATGTGAGTGGAGTGTAAACACTCAATTCACATATGTGAATACACAGACTAATGTAAATACAAATACTACTATGCACAGCAAAAGCAATCCCACTTCCAAGAGGAGTAGGCATACAAACATGAATACTAATAGTAGCTTGTCCATTTATCAAGGTTATTCGAGGTCTAGATAAGCCAATGTTTAAAAAAGCACTTTGATATTGAGCCCCCTTATCATCTCTTTGGCTTTTCTTTGATTAGCACCCTGGGTAAATCTTGAGAGTCCACCTTTTTCTTCCTAGTAAAAGAAGTCCTTAAGAGGAGAAATGGTGTCTGAGATCCATGAAATGCAGGAATAAACTGCAAGAGGATCCTGAAAAATGCCCCACCCCCTCATATTCTGCTTCATGGGTTAGAGAGAAAATTCCATTCATTATTAAAGGGTATTGTGGCAGCTTCAGAGCCACTGACTGCATCTCAACCTGCCAAAGTGGATGAAGAGGAAGGCTGGGGGGTCAAGGTGAGGAACTGTGGAATCTCCCCTAGCTCCTCTAGTTCCTGCATATGAGGGCAGCCTTATATTGAGCTTCCTCTTGCCATGGATACAATGCTGCCAGTGCCCACTGCCCACTCAGAGGATATGGAGTGTGTTTTACTGCTTGCCTGAAGATGAGGGGTGATTGCTCTTGCAGCTTTGTTTCTATGGTTTGTCGCCAGTGACAGCTGGACTTCACTCACTCTGAAACTTGAGTCAGGACACCTCCCCTGCCTTGTTCCCTTGTGGCATTATGTTCTCTCACATGAGCCACACGAGAGTTCACTGTGCCCCCAATCCTTGCCTGACTCAGCTGGTGCACAGACTCATGCTCCTGGCCGTGGAGCTGCTGGGTAGGTGGTGCCAAAATGGCCAAGACCAGGGACAGAGGTGGTCTCCCCATTCCCACCAACACTCAATCTCCATAGCTAGCCTCAAGTATCAACAACCCCCCCCCCCCGGGTAGATTCAGCTGCAGCCACTTATCTATCTTCTCTTGGCTTTATTTTCCCTATCTGTGAAGGGAAGGAAATGACCTCCACTTATCTTCCTCACCAAGTGGAGTGGTGCAGAGTCGCACTGAGGAGTCAAGGACAATGATTATGAAAACACTTGTAAAGAGGAAAGTATTTCAGAAAATAGTAGCTCTTACTCTTATGGTGAACATTTTCTATCTAAGTAAGGATTTTGTTAAAAAACAAAATTCAACTGAGTAAATTTTAAAGATCTTATTGGCTTTATTCAACAATTCATGAATCGGGCAGCATTTTTTCTAACAGATGAGAGGAGCTTTGAAGAACTATACAAAATTAAAGACATTTCCAGATAGAAGGGAATAAGGTAAGGAAGTTACTAGCAAAGAGTGCATTGTTTCAGGCAAGGTCACCTTCCTTTGAGGGACAGCAGGTATCTAGCAAGGTGTCTTACCTACCTAATGCTGACCAGGTAACAATGGAT
>PVHY01012540.1:0-37433 GCA_004024945.1 Uropsilus gracilis | reverse complement strand
CAGACAGTTCACTTTGGATTAAACAATTACAATTCAGGAAGCACAGATTGGAAACCCCAAACATGCCCCGAGAGGGGGCCGAGAGGAGGCCGTGAGTTCTAGTAAGAGGGAAAAAAAGGTTAAGATGATGGAAGGTGAGAGAATGGGTGAGCCATGGTCAAGGGGAGGAGTCCCAGGTAAAGCAGGTGAAGTTCCTTTTATCAGCCTTTTCAGATGCAATGTTTTTGTTCTTGTTAATTTCTGGAGGGTTTGGTCTAGGGCTGTGGTCTTTGCAGCAGGAAAGACCTGCTGTGGTCTTTCCTGTGGTCTTTCTCTCTCACCCTGTTTGTTCCAGTGATGTCACCATTTTGCAGCAGGAATGAACATTGCATTTCACCAGAGACTGTGAATTCCCTCTCACAATCCCGATAAAATCAAGAACATAGGCCCTGTTTAGAGCCTTAGGAACATTCAGACTCTACACTCTCTTTTCAAGCAAGTTCTTTTACAGTGAAGCAGCTCAAAACTTTCTGCTTACTGCACGTAAAGAAGAGCTCGAGCTTGCATTTATTTTTACTTAGGCTTTCTCTTTAGGGCAGGCTCGGGCTTGACACAAAGTTTCCTTTTCGGGAAACGATTTCAGGAGACCATCTCAAGATGGTTCTCCACTTCTAACAGTAAAGCAGGCTCCAGAATAGGACGAACATCAGGGAAAATGATGCTTGGGGGACTGAGGGATGGGAACCACTGTTCAAAGGCAATGCTGCAAAGATTGGAAATTAACGTCTAGCTTTTCCATAGTTGGCTTTTCGAAATATGTTCAAACAATTTTAGAGCTATTGGACCACAGCAGCGCTGCACGTGCATGAATCTTGTGAAAATTCTTATGGTTTCCGCTAAATATAACAAATCAACCACCCCCCTCCCAAGTCAGTAATTAGCCAACCTGGGTGCACACAGGACTTTGAAATCTCTCATCTCTGCTGTCAACTGTAATCAAAGCTTTCCAGACTTCTTGCTTGCTGGATTTACCCCAGCCTCCGTGACTTTTATCAGCAATTTATTTTTTTCTCTGGAAATGTTGTCTAGTTAGAAGACTCAAGAAGAATTCAAAATTACATTGTTTTGCTGTTTTCTCTCTGGGCAATGGATGCAATCAAAACTCAACTTCCCCTGATTTTCTTTCTTTTTTTTTTGGGGGGGGGCAAAAACGGATGGATGTTTGCCTGTTTTGTGTATCCTTAGTTCACCCCTTCCACAGCTGTGGGGACACCTTTCCTCATTAGTTGCAATTCATTCTTTAGCTGAGGCATTTTGCAGATCCCCAAACCCCAATATTGCAATTTGGGATGCATTCCCAGAGCCCATGAATCATACTGAAAGAGGATAAAAGGAACCATGCCAGCTTGGGGGAAGGGAGAGACGAACAGAACTTCCATTCTATTTCTGCCAGTCCAGAGAAAGAAAGGCAAGAAGACTTGGAGAAAGCCCCCCACATCCCACTCCCCTCCAATCCCATATGCCTGCATTCCCCCTCCCGCGCAGGTTTGAGCTATGCGGTGTTCTCTAGAGGTAATACCTCCCTGTGAGTGTCTGTGATGGCAGTACCTGTATATGACTTAGTTATGTCACTTTCCAAGCAAGGTTAGGGGGGGAAACAAATCCATCCTTTTAGAACAGAAGTAAACTACATGGGATTTACACCAAGCTGAAGAACAGAATGAAACAGGTATCTTCAAATAGAGTACAGGAGAGCTATTTGCTGAAAAGTTTTCTGACTAATGATCATTTTGTTTATTATTCAGGTGGAGAAAAAATGAAATGTCAGTGAGAGGAAGGGCAAGACCGTGTTTTCCCCCTTTAATGCCATCTCTTCTGTTAGTGAATTCTGAGTACTATTCCCAGTCTTCCACCCAGGCCGTATTTCTTAATTCATCCAGTTCTCTGTGGCAAAGCTAGAAGTTCAACCGAGCAGCCTGGGCAATAGCACAGAAGCAATTTCCCTGCGGCCACCAGGCCATCCACCTATTCTCCACAGCGCCCTCACCCACCCAGCTTGAGTCCATCATCAGCCACCTGAGTTCCCAGTCTTTCTGGAAATCTTTCTGACTTCCTCCTTTGTTTGACCAGATAGCCTCCCTTTTAAAAATAGCTTTATCGAGGTATGATTGAGATGCAAACAATTATTCATATTTAATGTGCACAATTCGATGACTTGGCACAAATGTCTTCTTTCCTGATGCCATCGCCACCATCAAGGTCAAAGACGCAGCCAGCACCCCCACAGAGATCTCAGGCCCTTTTGTGTGTGTTTCAATTTGGCCCCCTTTATCAATGTACCCATCCGCCTTCCCACATTATTTTTGTTTTATTGAGTTTATTGTTTGTCCTCTCTGTCTACCACATTGGAGTGAAATGATCATTTCCTTTCTCTCTCTGACTTATTTCATAAAGTTTAATACCCTTCAGGTGCTAGGGTGATAAGTCCTTAAGGATCCCTTCTACCTTGAAACATTTGGTGAGAACTGGTCAGCAGCTTCTCCCCATCACTCCTGAGTGGATCATCCCTTATGGTCTATACCTGGGTTATTTATGACATTGGTTATTAATGACACTGGTTATTTATGACACTGGTTATTCATGACATTGCTTCAGTCCCCAGCACTCATGTCAAAATTCTGTGTCACAATGTCTATAATGTTTTCTTGTCTCTATTGATGATAATAACATCTGAGAAAAGTAGAAGTTGTTGTCTTCATTTGCAGGTGAGAAAACTCAGGATCAGGACAAGTAAGCAAATTGCTCTGTGTCACTCTTACTAAAGATCATGCTCAAGTCTTTCTGAAGCCGAGTTCTTAATATTTCCACCAAGCTACCCTATTGTATGTGTTCCCTCTCTCCCTGATGAATGCCCTGTCAGCACACATGCTTGCTTAAACACACACATACATACACACACCAATGATTCTGTGATTTTGGTCTCCTTTGGGGCAGTGTTGAGTCTTATTCTCCCCTCTGTTCCTCCCATCTATCTGAATGTTACACAATTTATGGGTTTGTCACTGTTTTTCCAATTGATTTCTTTAGAAATAAAAACCAACACACGCCATAAATATTGTTCTACTTAGATGAGAAGCAAACATAAGGAACATTATGGAAAGAAACACCAAATCATGTGTGGGTCCTCTCCAGGGCTCCCCCAAGGTAGGCTAAATTAGGACTGTGTTCTCAGAAGCCACACCTACTGCTCAGGTTGACATGTGCCTCTTATTATTGGGGCTGCAAGCTCTTCTCCCATAGGTTTTATGTGGGAAGCTCTCTGCAAGTCTAGTGGTGGGAGTGGGGTGGTCACTCACATCTAAGATGCGTTCGCTTACACCCCTAAACCATAGACAATGTTGTAAGCCAATAGAAAACAATTTACTGTCAACAACAACAATGAAAAGAAGAAGGAGCTGGCTCTGCTCTCATGTTCATGTTATAGACTTAAGACCCACCAGACATTCTTCAGTTCACTCATTTAACACCAACATTCCTCAGGAACCAGGAGGGAGCTATTCTGTCTTCCAGTCAGGAGCTGTAGGCTATTCTTTCTTGATTTCTTTTAGAACTTCCTTAATCTTACCATATGCCAGAACCACACATCACTGTTTCTACAGAGAAACCTCATACCCTCACTCAGAGACAGTCCACCCCTTGCTGTTCGTGACACAAGCCCCAAGCTCCTCACCCTACGAGGCAATGCTTTCTGTGACCTGCTCTCAATCTTTGTTCTAACCACACTGCAGTCACCAAGCCTGCGTGACTCTGACCTGTCTTCCTCTCTCACTGAAGCACTATTCCCTCTTAAGCCTTTAGGGAAGGATGAGGACAAATTGAAATGTCATCCCAGCTAGGGAGCCATATCCCGACTCTAGTGGCGGCTATTGCTGGTGTTGTGGTTGTCATTATTGGTTACCTTGCCCTGAGTGCAACTGGACGCAACCACATACCATACCACACACCCACCAAACATATCACCCTATACTACACACACACACCACATACATATACCATACCACACAAACTTCCATACCACATACCCATCATACCACATACCTACCACAGCACACACACTTCACCGTACCACACATACCCCCAAACACACTACACACACACCCATATGCACACCACAGCACATACACATACACACACTCCCATTATGTATACCCACCACACTACAAACATACATCACAGCACACATACACCAACACACATACCACACAATATCACACATACCCCCATACCACACACACATCCATATACACATCATGTCACATACACATACCACACCACACATACTCCTACACTGACCACCCACCTCACCACAATACACACACCACAACACAGACAGCACACCATACCACAATAACCTCCATACCACACACACCCTCATAACACACACCATACCATATACACATACCACACACACACCTACAACATATACCACACATATACACACCTACCCCCACTCCCCATCATATCACACATGCACACTGAACCCTCTGTTTTCCAGGAGACCATTCTGACTGTCCTCTGATGGGTGACTGGGAGTCTGAGAAGCTGGATGCAGCATTTGTAGAAACCTCCCCCTCTTCTAGCCACGTCAAGTCTCCAATGCCCAGAACAACATCCCACAAGTCTTCTCTTCACACTCAGTCAGCAGCATCTGAACATTTCCAAGGGAACTTTTGGGATCATTCAAGTGAGTTTTTTCCTAATCTTTGCCACCCCCAAAGAATCCTTCCCTTCAGGGCCTGCGGTGACTAAGAGAGATGAACCACACTTAGGAACTGGTATCAGCCCTCTCAGGATGGGAGGACCTGGCAGTGGTGGTGGCAGTGCCTGTGTGTCCTTCGGGTGGAGGTGATGGCCTTGGCAGTGCCAGGCATCAGAGGCTTGGGTCTGCCGTGTTTTATTTTTTTCCTGAAAACCCTGAAGGCATTTGGCAAAATGTTAAGCTTTGCTTGAGCTGTGAGGGGCATGCTTAGGGGTGTGTTATTTTATCCTTCAGATGTAGCTGTGTCTTTGATACATTTCATGAAAAAGAAGAAAAGATCCTTTAATGCTATGCCCTGGCAAGGAAAATCAAAAACTATTAGGCTCTTGATATTACCTGTCAGAAATGAATCTGAAGTAAGTTCAGCAAAACTAGACCTTCATTTCTTCATCTCCGGTTTGCTAAACTCAGATGATGGGTGTTTGCACAAGCTGTGCATCCAGAGCCTGTCATCTGATTGAGGGGATGCAGAGCCCAGCTCCCCACATGTTAACTGGAACTCACAAGCAGTTTACGAACTGCACAAAACTTAACCTCCTCATCTGTGTATGGAGATAATCAATTTCTAACTTGTAATGATTAAAATAATTTCCATTAGCCACTTAGCACCATATGTTAAATGCACTAAGTTCTCATAGAATGTGAGGTTGGGATCACATAGGTTGAGGCTAAAGGGAAAGATAACATCTTCTCTTTATTTGTCTCTGAAATTCATAATTTTCCACTTACTGGTCCTTCCTTTTTCTGCTCCCAACACCAACTTGGCCTGCTCTGTTTTGTTCCCAGTACAGCGATTAGACAGCTACTAAAGAGTGTTTTTTTTGAAGTCTTCTTTCCAGGTGTTGGGATGACACTGAGAGCAACTTTTGTTGTTTAGACCATTTAGAGGTGGAATCAAGGAAAGCTTTCTGTAGGAGGTCACACCTGAGTTCAATCAAAACAGATACTATGTGAATAACTACTGATAGACAAAATCAATGAATGCCTTGTCCAAACCCATACAACTCATATCTTTGGAGAACTTGACCTGAACTTGACCATTTGTTAAGCTGAAAATGTTTTTCCAAATTCTACATGAAATGAGAGAAGGCTAATGTAGCAAATACTTTAGAAAGATGGTTGAATATTCAATTGGATGTACAATACTTATTTAATTCATAGTGCACATGAAATACTATATATCTGTTCTGACATACTTCATAGCTGTTATATTTTGCATTGCCAGTCTTCAGAATTCTGCCCAGATTTTGGGCTCAGTAGGTTTTGTTAGAGTCCATCTTCATTCATCACATAAATAGCAAAAATAAATATATTCATAGCACAACCTCATTCCAAGTTCTCACCAACTCTTGCAAAATTGAGCTTTCTGGAATGCTTGATGAAAATTAAGTTCATGTCTGATTTACTTTTCTTTCCATCGTTATGCAATAAACAAAGTCAGCTCTGCTTTCTTTTTGGCGATTAGAGTATTTAATACCCAGGCTCACCTGGCTTTACCTCTTAAATTTATGACTGCTGGAGGCTCTGCAGTCATTCCACTGTGACTTGACGACCTGAACTACTCGACTGAGAGAAAGTTTTACAAGGACAGATAGTTCATAATATGCTTTCTTGTTTGACCTCTAGAAATTCCCAGTATGCAAAGTTGCCATTTCTTTACCCTGCCCCGTTTCAGACAAGCCATTTCTTTACCCTGCCCCGTTTCAGACAAGGCAGTAGTTCCAGTTAGATGAGACTATTAAGGCTTGGCCTGACACCACCTAACTGCGTGACCTTGGACACATTTCATCACTTCTTGGTCTCCTCGTTTGCAGAACTATGATTGTAGGTCATCCCTCAAAAGTTTGTTGTGTTGACTAAATGACATGTGACTATTCTTTGTGAATTATTAGGTACACTGTACATTTTAATTAATAAGTATTAGTAATAACAATATTTAATGATTAGGTTTATCATTAAAGTTAGATTTCTTCCATTAGCATAAATTCTCCTAAGCCTTCTCCCAAATTACATTAAAAGGCAAGACCAAAACTTAGGATATTTAACCATCATTTATTTATTTTCTGTTATTTTTTTATTGCTCATTTTGTTGTTTACATATTTGTGTATATGTGCATATGTGTGTGTGTATATACATATATATATATGCCACATCACTGCATTGAGGGAGAAATCTGGGGAATTTATCATTTATCTTTTAATGACAGAGCAGATTATTTGACAAAATTTTCTAAGGCATAAACCAAAGTGGCATTTGATAACTCTGTGTGTGTGTGTGTGAAAGTTTTTGCTGCCTTTGTCATTCCAGGATGATTCAATCAGCAGTGATTTCTAATTCATTTATTTTTATCTCTCCCATTAGAAACTGGTGTGTTACGAGAGATTTCCTTTCCAGCGATTCTGCTCGTGGCCTGTCTAATCATGTCTGCTTGTGCCAGGTAATTCAGACTTTATTCGCATGCGGTGGTGTTACATAATGAATGAGGCTGTAATTGATTAATTCCCTTGCCTTAACACAAAGCATTTTAGGTTGCTCTGTGGTTAGGTGGTTAAGATTAGCTCATTTGTCTGTCCATGAAAAGTGTCTCTTCATCTATTTCCTCCCTCCTCCCACCATCTCCCAGGAGTTAGAAACTTCCTCCCAAGGAACAGGGTATGGAAGGAGGAGTAAGATAACTCCACAGCTCAGAAAAACCTGGCAATAAGTTATGCTGACTTTTGCACACAGTCTATAAAAGGCAGCTTATCTTGCTAGACATTGGAATCCACCTTTGCTTAAATCCTCAGTGAGTCCCTGTTACAGTCTTAGCATACCCGAAGTTCAGGGCTCCTGTGCCAGTCCCTCTACCCCCCAGCTAGGGACTTCGTCTTTCCCACTGTAGTTTTTATATACTGATGCAAACGATCTGTTCAGGGAAGCCCACTTGGCACCTAAAAGCACTTGGTGCTATTCCCTGCTAACAGGCACGTTTCTCTTCTACCCTTGGTCCTTCCCGCCCTTCCTTCTCCATACACAGGGGCAGTCAAGCCGCTGGTATGCTAAGTTCACTTGTGTCTTTGCACATACAGTATACTCTTCTAGTACAGTCTTCTTCAGATTGTCTTATACTGGATGTCCTTACTTCTTTCTGGAATCTGTTAAAATAGCTCATCAGAGAGTCCTTCCCTGACAGCCGCATGTAGATCACACAGCACTCTCACACACCTCACTTGATTTCTCTCCAGAGTCCTTATTCCCCCCCCCCATTATACACTCACTTGTTTACATGTGCTTGGTCTTTCTCCCTAGAAGAATGTCACTCCCTAGAGTAGTGATCTCGTATGTCTCCTTCACTGCCATCTCCCTGGGGCCAGGGGCCAGTCTTGGTCAAATCAGTAAAACAGGGGTGACTGATACAGTCTAAGGGTCTTGGCCAAGTACTACTTGCTCTTAGGTCCTGCCTCTCAAGGATCAAATTCCTCATGTCACTTAGGGAACCGCTGTTTTCAAATTCAGTCTTGAATTCTATCCCTGGAGATACTAATTCAGATCTAGTGAAAATCAGTATTTTAAAATAAGCTTCCCAGATAATTATGAGGTATGAGAAGTATTTTTAGATCACAATGGAAACAGAAGAACAAGAGGGGAAGATTCTATGGTTAAAAATATATTTGCAAAATTCTGCACGTATATATCCCAAGTTGGAGGATCATAAGTACATTAGCATAACTGAGGCCCAAAGGGAAAATGTAGTGAAGAAACATGCTTGATTTTACTTAAACTTCCCAAATCCTAGTTGACTGTGGAACCCTTTCTTCAATTTCACAAGATGATTAATGAAGTTTTCTTCTTAGCTTAATTTATATAAAACCCTCTTCCCTTCTGAAGGGAGCTTCACTTGAATTTTAGTTGAATTTAGAGACCTGATTCCAAAGAGCTGAGTAGAGAAAGAGCGGGGGGGAGGGGGAGGTAACTTTATAGCTGAGAGATGGGTTGAACAGGACTTCAGATGTTCAAGGTCAACATCAACAGGGATAAGTTATGTTAAGAGCATAACTATGTTTTTCACCACCCCAAGCTAACATAAGAAAAACTGAACTAGAGACATTCTGGACATTATCTGACCAGTCCCTCAAAACTGTCAAGGTCACCAAAACCAAGGGAAGTCGGAGAAATTCTTATAGCCCAGAGGAATCTAAGAAGACATGACTGCAAGTAATATAGTTGTAGTTTACTGAATGGGCTTCTGGAACATGGTTAAGAGAAATCTGTAATGCCCAAATGCAGTGTGGAGTTGCATTAATATTAATGCAACAAAGTTGCTACCTTAATTATGACATACATACTGCATGCTTGCCAGATGTTATTCCACAGTAGCTATAACATTTTACATTCTCATCAGTAAGACCCTAGTTTCTAGATCTTGTCAACACTTACCATTTTCTGTTGTCTTTTAAAGCAGGATCAGCTTATTCCTTTTCATTGTTCCTACCATCTCCCAAAAGTTTCCAGTTTGTGGAACGTCTGTTGAAGGATATCTCAGTTGCTTCTAGCCTTTGATGATTTAAATAAAGCTTTCCCAAAGACTGTTATAAAAATGATGTAGAAGTGCAGATTTTTGTAGCCACCCAATCTCAATTCAGTTGGGTAAATACCTAGGTGTGTGATTGTCGGATTGTGTGACATGTCTATGTTTAACTTTGTAAGAAAGTACCAAACTGTCTTCCAAAGTGTCTACCAAACTGTCTTCCACACCATTTTTCATTCACAACAGCAGTGACCGAAAGTCCCTGGTTGCCCTGCATCCTCCAGGATTTGCTGTTGTCAGTTGGTGGGGGAAGGATATTAGCCATTCAAATAGTTGTGTCATGGTATCGCTCTCTTAACTTTTACCTACCTAACGACAAAAGGGGTCAGACATTTCTTGTTTGTCACCCATATGTCATCTTTAATGAAGTGTCTATTCAGACCTTTCACTAATTTTTAAATGTACTTTATTTTTCTTGTTGATTTTCAAGAGCTCTTTACATTTTCTGGATAGAGTTCTTTGTCAGATATGTGGTTTTTGTATATTTTCCCCAAACCATACCTTCTCTTTTTGTCTCTTAATATATCTTTCATAGAAAAAAAGTTGTTTTTTTAAAAATTTTTATTATTTTATTTAAAAAAATTAGTTTTTGATTTGATTGCACATGTGTATATATATGTGAAAAACTTGTCTTATTTTAATCTTAATAATGTCTTTGATGGATTGTGCATTCGGTAATATGTACAAAGTTATGCCAAACACAGGCACATAGTTATATCTTTTATGGTTTGCATGGTAGTGTTTGACCCATTTTGAGTTCAATTTGGTACCAGGTCTGATTGCATGTGGGGGGTAACTTTTGCATGGGGAGCACCAGCTATTCCAACATTCCGTGTTTGATGAGCACATCCCAGCTCCTTGAATTCCTGTGCACCTCAGTCAAAATCATTTGTTTCTCTGTCTTGATGGGTCTGTTTCTGAGCTTTTCTCTTTCATGGATATACATGTCTCTCTCCAGCACCACACTCCTTATCCCACAGCTCCATGATAAATCTTAAAATCATGTCTACAGTAAGTCTAAAAGAACATCTCACATGGGGGGAACGCATAATTCATTGTTTGCTAAGTCTGAGCAATCCTATCATTTCAGGTGCTTTCTGGAAGGAATATTAGCCAATGCTTTCACCTGCTCTTTGATGATAACCCTTGTTTGTAAGTCAATTTCCCAAATGCTTCCCCCAAGCCCTGCATTTCTTCCCACTTGGGGTTATTTTAAAGTCATTTAAAAACATTTCTCCTTCTTACCCAAGATGTTGCCAAGTCACTGTTCCTCAGCCTCGTCAGCTATTTCCAAGGTACCTCCAGTGCCCGGTAAGTATTGTCTGTCCATCCTTTCTGGGTAAAGATCTCCTGGCATCGGAGAATGGTTTCCAGGACTTCTTACAGGCAAGGTCCTGACGGTCCTGACGGTCCATCCTGACCAAAATTCTGTTTCTTTCTGTTTCCACCAAAATTCTATAGGATTACCATCCTGTCTCCTAGGTTCTTACACAAAAAAGATAAAGTCCTTTCTTATGGCAGCAGGACGTAGGAAATAATATGAATGTTAAAATGTTAAATCATTTGAACGTGTTTTTGTAGATGGATAGCATTGCACTTGACAAAGACCTCAGAGGAAGAGGCCTGCATCTTATAGTTTTCCAAACAGCTGGCAAACTGCCCACCAAGTGATCTCAGTTACAAACTGACTTCTTTCCCATCCCTCACTCAGTAACCATCCCCGGTGTGCTGACTACAGTGCTTCAGCATATTTCAAAGGGTTGCCGACGTCCGGGTGAGAAGCTCACAGAATTCCAAACAGCCCACAGAGCACCTTCCCTGGCAAGATGGATTGTGTTCATTACCGGCCCCTCAAGACGCCTGCCGGAGCCCAGGTCTCGGGGCTTTGCAGCCTGAACTCTGCACCTCACACTGGGTTATCCATCTCTGCTCCTGACACGCGGATGCCCTGTTTATGAGATGTCGTGTTAATTCCGAGGTCGCTGTGGGGCCGCGTAAAGATTTATTTCGTTTAGAAGGCCAGCAGCTGGCATTGAGTTACTGTTGCGGCGCGTGATAGGTCTCTCTCATTCCTGGCATTCCAGGTTTCCGGGAGGGGTGTCATTACGGAAGTCCTGTGCTCCCCACTAGCACAGAAACAAACACCCTGAGCTACCAGCCTTGAGAAAAGAATCGGTTTAATCTGAGGTCACCTGGAAGGACGCTGAGGGGCTTTCTGAGAGCCACCCCGGGTGCAGGCCTTGGGGTCTCATTGATGGGGTGTAGAGCAAATACCAGAACTACAAGTGCTTGGTCTGACTGGCTGCTTTCCCTTCTTACTGGAATCTGGGCTCACCAGCTACCCGACCTCCCGCTGAGATCTGTCCCAACCGTGCTAAGGGGTCTTCCAGGACTAGTTTGGGTCCAGGCAATGAGGTGTCACCTCAAGGATGGGGGGCGCTCTTCTAGGCCTCTGCTCTGTCCACTAATGAGAAATCAGAGTCCCCTCCTTGTTTGAAACGGGTAGTGGCATTGGAACCCCAGGCTGGCAAATCCACCCTCCTGGCCTTGAAAAATCAGCAGGTGTAGCAGATCTGGAGCGACCCTGGGTTTCACGCGAGGCATGACTGCAGCTAAGTTTTCTTGAACTCGATAGAAACCTGGGCCCTGCGAGTCTCCCCAGGTTTCCTGATGCTTCAGTCCTTGTGAGATCATGAACCCACTCTCTCCCTTGAGCTCCGGGGGGTTCTCTAGCTGCGGGCAGAGAGTAGACCCTCACCTGGCCTTACCTGCGTGGTTCCACCTGCGTTCAGCTTTACGGCCTGAGAAGTCCCGGGCGTCAGAATGGGACTCGGTGATGACGTGTGGGCAAAAGATTTTCACCCAAACGGCCATTTTGCGACTCATTTTGCAAAAGTGAAAAGACTTGTTTGTCAGGTGGGGCCTTTTGTACAAGTTGCTTCCTTTGGGGTTTTCAGAGGAACACGTGCCCTTCATCAGGAGGCGGGCACCACCTTCGGATGTAGCCCAGAAAGAGGACAGACTCTTCTGAGGCATGGCCTGGTTGCCACGACCTCTAGGACCCACTGGAAGTCTTGTTTAAAGAACAGATGTTTGCACCCCCAGGTGAACCCAAATATCTGCGGGGTCTCCATGTTTAACTGCATCTCCAGGTAGTACTTGCCCATTTTAATGAAATGAAATGAATTTTATTTAATTAAATTCATTTTAATTAACCTTTTAATTTAATTTTAATTAAAGTTGGCTCATTTTAGTTGGGAGATTTAGAGCAGGATGACTTGCAAAATTCTTTGCCTCCTGATTTCTAAAGGGAAATGACTTCTGAAGTCATTCGCTCAATTGGCTAAACCTACTAATGCCACTAAATCACTTGCTACTAATTATCTACCTCTACACAGCACTGTCATCTTTCTAGCAGTGCTGAGAGTTTGTAAATAGCAGCACGTGTTTACTAAATAGTGCATACCCATTACCAGATAACAGGCTGGATCCATATGGAGAAAATACAGAGTCAGTCCTGGGGTTGGCGAGGTGCTCTGTGGTGTGCTGGGAGTCTAGCACCAACCTGTGACATTTATGGGGTCTCCGCCAAGGAGAGAACACTATCACTTGGGGCCAGGACGCCAGTGTCAAGACTCAGAGACTCCAGTCTAGAGGGACATATCCAAGACCTGGGGAGTTACATTTTTATAGGAAGGTGCAAGTATGGAGTTAGCACAGGGGCGCAGGGGTTCCCCGTGCATGAAGGGGTGGGATTGGGGGTAGGGGACACCCCAGAACAGGGTTCCTGTCACTTGATGCCCCTATTCTGTGCTCCTTGTCTGTTCTAAGTGTCCCCGAACAAATGGATAAAAATGATGTGTCCTATATACATGATGCACTGTTACTCATCAATTAAAAATGACAGATTGCATGAATTTATGGTAACATGGATGAACCTAGAAGAAGTCATATTAGTAGAAACAAGTCAGAAAGGAAAAGACAGAATCAAATGGTTTCACTAATATATGGGACATGGGAAAAGCAAAGAAAGGCCAGGAGGAAAAGTCCAAAAAAGCTAACAACCAAACTCACTGTGGGTGGGGGTGGGGGGTAGGTGGGAGCGATCTTTGAGGGGAAGTGGTGGGTGAGCCCTGGGGAATACAAGGGAAAAATATATATTTATATAAATTAGTTAACAAAAAATACTAGATCCAGAACACTATTTCCACCCTACACAATCTCTTCTACAGGTTCATTGATGAAAAACATCACTTCTTTGATGATTTGTGAACATTTTTAACCTGTTACTCTCTGACTCCTTCCTGATTTATTTCTGTTTCCTGCCCACTCAACCTCACATACTCATACTCTTGTGTTGAAGACCTTGAAACCAAGGACTATTGACTTTTTAAAAATCCATCTCAATGTCTTAAGAATAGTGGACATTTCATAAATATTCATTAAGTGGAGTGTATTTGCTGCAGTCTTTCTAAATGCTTCTTCCATGGCCAAGAGTTTTGTGCCTGCATCTTAAAGATGTTGCACCTCTTAGAGAAATGCACCCTGAAGCAACTTAGTCTGACATGGTTATTAGTCTCAACAATGAAGAATGACTCATCCGGCGACATCCACCATCAGGGATGAGACTCCATCTATCTAGCCCTCCCAGGCCTGTCCTGCACTTTGCACAAAGTAGAGGAGGAGCTGTTCTCCATGGCTCATTATACTTCCCAGGTCATGTCCTCTTTCGCATCCTGATACAATTCTCTTTTGCTTTCTTTTTGCATAATTTTTATTGAAATAACATTGCATCCTAACTGCATATCCATGTCAGGTGTGCGCCATTGTAATTCAGCCCTGTATGCACTACATTAAGTATGCATCATACAATTTGTCTGCAACCATTGGGTTAGAGTGTTCATTGCTTTATTTAATGTTAAGCCTGCAAGTTTGGAGCCTGAGGATGGTACTCACCATCGGTCCCTTTGAAATGAAGGTCATCGCAAGCATCCCACGTGCTGATCCTGTGTTAGCATCAACAGTGTGCATTTTGCATGTTAATGACTTGGCAGTAAGCTGGTGGGTTCATCTGTCTCTGCTCCTACTTGTAAAAGTGCATGTATATAGTTGGTAGATGAATGAGTAAATGTAAGAAAGTAGAAATCTGGGGAAAATCTATTTGTTCCCCAGAGGGATCCCTGTTCTAGATGTTTAGAGTGATGCATCTGGGGAGAGAAAGCAATATGATGTAGTACTTAACTAGGTAGCAAGCTGGGACTAGGGGTAGACATTGCAGTAGCCTTTCAGAGGAACAGTTGGGGAAAAATGTTACTTGAGTGGGGGCTCCACTCTCTTAGTGATGACTAGTCAAGCTACTGCGTGTGTGTTTATGCATATGCATACAATAATTAAAATAGATATTGCTTTTCCTGTGCACATGGATGAATGATGCATTTCTTTTCCCCTTTATCTGATCTAGGTTTGCCAAAATTTGACAACCATCTCGAAGCACGACTGGTGATGGCCAGAAATTGTCCAATTTGTTGACTGCTTGGAAGCCGCTAATGTTATTGGAAGGGTGCGAGCAGCTAGATAATTGAGAAAAAGAAACATTTTATCTGGTTGTAAGATTTTTCAAAGAATGCCATCATTGTAATATGCTCATGAAAACAATCTTTTCATGTCTTTCCTTGACAAATGAACAGTCAAAAGAGAAGGGACTGGTAAACACGCCTGGAGTTGATGTTCCCTGCGATGCTTGGTGGCAGTGATTCTTAGACTGGCGTTTTCATTAGCCAAGTCTTTGAGGCACTGATAGCAATGCAGATTCCTGGGCCTGCCTGCTTGCACCTATCTCTGCTGAAAGGCCTTTATTGAACAGTGAAAGCAAATATGCATAATCAACATCGACTGGAAAGTAAATAATTTTTTAAAAAAGTAAAGCATCAACTGCACTTGCTTGTAAATAGAGTGAATATAGCAAAAGATTCTCTTTCTCCCCAAAGGAGTGATATTAGCTGGTGACTGATGGAACATGGACAAGAGAGTCATTGAAGGAAGGTCCATTCTTCTCCTGCTCCATATTCTTTATCAAGTTCAGCACCTTCTTGGGACACATAATTACCTTCCACTCAAATTGCCATCGAAATAAAGATAGAGCCAAAAACTGCATTGAAGCCAAAGTTAAGGCTGAATACCGAGTCATTTGGTATCCTGCATGCTTGTAGCAGATGCATCTCTCACTTCATACATGTTTCCAAAGCACTGTTGGTCTTCAACCCCAAATGTCCCATCTGATATCATTGGGCTAAAGATGTATGTGGGGAACTTGCTTAAAGTAATATCCAAATGCCACTTAAAAAAAAAATCATTTCTATTTAGTGCATTTTTTGTTGAGAAAGTTTATGCTGTGATATTGTGATTCATAATAATAAATATGTAAATTTGGTTTTCATTCCTCTTACTGTCACATAGGGTCATTTAGAGCTTGGAAACTGCTAAGTGATTAGGTCCATGAAGATGTCTTTTGTTAGTGAGGTTAGTGAGGTAACTCTTGGAAGCACCTAAGGAGAGGAGCTGGTTGCCAGGGGAATCAACCATCTCATTAGAAGGTTAGAAATTTTAGTCCCATTCCTTGACGACTGCTGGTTGTGCAGGTTGTCAGTATTCAATGATTTTATCCATTGTGCCGAGTAAGGATGCTATTCCAGATTCCTTGGGGCTGACTTCATGCCAAGCACCAAGGAGGCAGAAACAAGAACTGGATCTTATCTATGGGCTTTCATGATGAGATTTGCCAGCAAATCTGAGAGTGGTTGAGCATCATGCTCCAGAGGAACCATTCCAATGCCTCATTGCTAGCCGGCCATTTTATAGTGAATTAAACAAAGACAGAGAGCTGGCTTTCACTCCAGAAGGTTTACAACTCTGGGAGTTTTATGGGGCCCTGTCTCCCCAGCAGCCTACCCACAGGCATCTGGATTTAGAGCACTTCACCCCTCAGGGACAGCTCAGTGACAGGAATGGAGTCCATCACTCTTCCAGGCACTCCTGGGTTGGAAACTAACTCAGAGCAAACAGGTCATAGGTGAAACAAATGCATACATGCAGATTTCTAAACTACGCATGGTGCCCTTCTCATGCATACCTATTCTGCCTTCTACCCCCAACAGCCCCTATGAGTGATAGCTGCATAACAACTCTAAGATACAGGGTTCCCAGAACTTCTGGGTTCATGAGGTGTGAGAAGAGCGACCACTAGTGAAAGCAGGGAACTCTGCACCCTTGCCACACACGTGGTCCTGGGCATCTCTTCCAGCTGGGTGTTATTCTGTATCCTTTGTCTCCTTCTAAAGTAAACCAGTAAGTGGAAGTAAGCTGTTTTCATGAGTTCTGTAGACTACACTAGCAAATTCATTGAACTTTAAGGGGGGGGGGGTCATGGGAAACTCTGATTTACTGTCAAGTCCTCTAGAAGTTTGGGTAACTTGGAGATAGGGAGGTCTCTCTGCCTGCTTGGTTTTTCTTTAACGTTCATCAGAGTTTTTGAGTGTCTTCACAGATCTTGTGTGTGGTCCTTTTGGATTTATAGCTATTTCTCTTTTGCTAATGTAACTGATAATGTATGTTTAATTTCAAATTCCAGGTCTTTATTGTTGGTACTAGGAAAACAAGTACCTTTTGTTTATTAAATTTGTATCCTGCAAACTTGCTGTTGTTTCTTATTCATTCTAGATGACTTTTTGTCAATTCTTTCAGATTTTCTACTTGGACAATCATGTCATCTGGAAACAAAGGCAATTTTATTACTCCAATCAAAGATATTTTAAATCATCATTTTATACATATGAAAAAATCATGTTTCTTTCTTAAATAAACTAGCCTCTTTCAACTCACACTTTCACACACACACAAATAGTTGTGTTTCATACGGAAGTTTCAGAAAGCATACATTTCCACTTCCAAACTCCATACCTTTGGTATGTCACCAGGATTGGAAGGTAAATGATAAAACATCAAAAATTACATAGAAAAGAACTTTTTTTTAAATTCAACTAACAGTAAGTTTTTAAAAATCATACTACTTGCAGGAACTGAACCAGGTGCAAGGCATTTTAAGATTTGGTACCTGTGCTTGGATATTCTTTAGTGGGGAAGAAAAAGCCTTCTTTAAACCAGGAGAATGAGTACCACAAGGCAAAGATGGTGAGAGGTGGTGAGGGAGTGCGCAGAGATGGGGACATCCCCTAAGAAAAACCACACACATACATCCTTGTTTTCTCATTCACATTCTTGTACAAAATAGCTACCTAATAAATAGTTGAAAGTCAATATTTGCTGATTGAACATAATTGTTTAGCTTATTAATTATGCAGGGCTTCTAAAAACCTTTATTGGAGTTATTATTTTGCTGCTCTGGAAAGAAAAATAATTTGCATATTTACTCTAATTCATTCACCTTTCTACAATCCAATCACCTCAATTATTGATCGCATTATAATTGTATTGGAAATCAGGACTTTTATTAAAATAAGAACATACTACTACTACCCTGTGCTCAAGGAGTAGACACATCACAGAGAACATGCTGAGTGTGTAGCTGCTATATATTTAAGAACAAAATAAAGGCATTCCTGCCAAACATTTACAAATACAGAACTTTCAGTAGTTGAGGTTAATTCTCCCTCAGGGGTAATGACAGTGTGTATTGTGTTCTTTTGTTCAGAGCAGAAAGGGTTGAGGCATGGAAGGAAAAGCAAAATATCAAAGGCTAGGAAAGGGGAATGAAAATAGAAAAAGCAATCATCCTGGAAATTATAAAACTCTAGTAATAAATACAGTAGCTGGTTTGTTTACTGTCTACCCTTGGTAACTTCATAGTTAATGATCACTTAAACCCCATAACAAACCCTGTAAGTGGAGATAATAGTTAATTTTGTACCTCAAGCTACCTAGACTGTGAAATCCCATTATTTGGTCAAATACCATCTATTGCTGTCAAGTTAATTTTCACTTGTGGTTGACATTTATCATCCGTTGACTTTGAGAAAAGCAGACTGCTCTCCAGCATGCGGGTGGGCTTCGTTCGGCCAATCAGCTGAAGGTTTCCCAAGAAAGAAGGATTCTACATCCAGATCTGCAACATAGAAGAAATTCTGTCTGTGGACTCAAAACCATAGCATCACTTCTTACCTGAATCTGCAGGCTGCTGGCTTGCCTGTGAATTTTGGACTTGCTGCACAGTAGCAAGGCAGCCTGGGTAAGGAAGCCGAGAGCATAGGATGAGCGTCCCCAAGTCCTGGTATGCTAAATCACCAACTGGAGAGCCCAGTCCAAACAGTTCGACCCAAGACACCCATCGTAAGTTGCCAAGCTAGACAAAGTGCAGGAGGTCCTGAATGGTGGTTATTTCACAGTTTCCAGGAGGGAGGCAGCAGAGAGCCAAACCTCTGTTCACAGTGGGGCAGTTGGAATGTAGCCGGTCTGCTCAAGGTCAGGGTTAGCCCAACCCAGAACAAACCATGCTGCTTATGAATCTGCTCTTCAGGTCTCTCCTCCTAGCCCATCTTTGAGGATCTAGACTAAATTCCCCTTTCTGGCACTGGTTCTCTCATGCGTGACTCTAATAATGCCTCATATGGTTCAGCTTGCTCTCCAGTGAGTTCTTTCCCTAGAGGGCAAAGGACCCATTCTTTTGGGTTGAGAGCAATAACATTATTCCTCCCCCAATCACATAAGCTAAATTCTTAAAGTCTAGATTGACAGACAGACAAACAGATTGATTGACGGATGATGGATAGATACAGATTTATATGTAAATATATCACAAATATATATAAACTATCTCTGTATTCATATTGATATTCTTCACATTTTGTTAGTGGGTGACTTATCTATATGGGCAGCTGGGGACCCCAGTAGTGACATAATAGCAAATTGTACTGGGTGCCAAACTGTCCTGGTGGGCACTGTCTAAGAGGAAGACCTGTGAGAAGAAACAGGAAGTGGGAGAAGGGGAGAAGACTGGAGGTGGGAAAGAGTGTATGCGATGCCAGAATGGCATGGTGGTAGAGAGAGATTCCAGAATAACTGGGATGGCTAGAGGTCTGGAATGGTGAGGTGGTGAGGAGCCATGGTGGGGCAGTGGCCAGCAGGAGAAAGGGTATAGTCAGATGCCAAACAGCGGGCTGGGGGTAAATGGGGGTTGCTATAGGCAGACCTGTGTGTGTGGCAAGGAGCAGTGCAATGAGAGGTGCATAGAGAAGAAAAGAAAAAAAAATGTGTCTTGTTGGAAAGTTGATTTTGCGTCAGTGCTTGCTGGAAACACTTGAAGAACCTTGGAGAACCTGAGGAGCCCGGAAGGCTGGGGAGAGAAAAGGCCAAGAGAAGAACCCAGAGAAAGACTGTGCTTTGTGAAAGTGGCTGCCTTATGTTTGGAGGGGCGAAAGGGTGCCATCTTGGATGTGCGTCTTTGGGACTTTGGGGACTGAAAAGGATTGGGGTAAGATAGCTGGCTACTTGTGGCATTAAGAACTTATCAGTTTGTTTAAATTGTATGGTGAGTCTTGCAATTGCTACACGGTGGGAAGAAGCTGGAAGAGCCTGGAGGCAGAAGCCACATTTTAAAAGTGCTGCTTATTTTTTTCCAGTGCAGGCTGGAGACGCTTTTGCCCTTTTTACACATGCTATCAATATCTCATTGGTTTTGTTTCTCTGGAGAGCACTTACTATAACAGCAGGTGTTAAAAGCACCATCTCATAGCAGACCTTAAAGAGGTTTGATGACTTTGCCCAGCCTCAAGGTAAGTAAATTTAGCTTCCAAAGTCAGGCTTGTATTGTTAAATTGTTATGGTTTAGGATCCTCTTAGCTTCATACAGAACACAAGACCACAACAGATGCAAGAACAAAAAGTCTTTTGTTTCCAGTTTGAGCTGGGATCTAACCCTGGCACTCACCAACACAGCGGCAGTACCTTGGAGGGAAGGGCCCTGACTCTCAGGAGGGTGGAGTTTTTATACTTTCACAGGCAGCTTTGGGGACATTTTCACAGAGAGGTTTTGACATAGTTAAGACCTTGAAGCAAACACCAGATAACCACCTGGTATAGGGGCAGTTACATGGTTCTGGGTTTTAGTTTCTGAGCTTGTTCTCTTTATATGGCATCAGCCTTGACATGCTTGGCATTTTTGTCTCTAAGCCTTGAGCAATAATTTTTTTACATTTTCAAACTTTAACAAAATCTGCGTCACGGATTTCGGAATAAATACCCTCTACTCACACGTGATGCAGGAACAAGAAAGACTTTATTAATTAGCTTAAGCTAGGGTCCACCTTCAGCCTGGTCCACCTCCTGAGCAATGCCATCAGAACATGGAGGCTGGACCCCCTCTGTCCCCTGAGTCCAGTCTTGTATACAGTTTTTAGGTCCTGGAGGCCGTTGTGGTGGTCCGGTGCCTACAGGTCATTTTCCGGTTGGCTGGTTTCCATCGGATGACCAGTCAAGTGAGTCTGTCACCCTCTGATTGGTCGGAGACAAGCTTGTTCCTAATTTCCTGGAGCCAGGAGATTCTTGGGCTGAAAACGACTTTTGGCCTAGAAGCGAGGCTTAGGCATGTCGACGATAGTTAGGCCAGGCCATCTCACATCAGTGTGACCATCAGGTGCCCCATTCTTGATTGCTGCTGACCAGAGTTAGGGAGAGGAGTACAAGGCCTTGAAGAATGAATATTGTCGAAGTTCAGAAATACGAGCTCTGGGGAAAGTTTCCATGAGAAAATGCATGATGTGAAAGAGACATCGCTGATGTTCTGCCTAGAGATAGGCCTAGAGCCACATCCGCTGGCATAGTTGATGGTGATACAGGGTTGTGAGTGATGCAGGTAAAAATGGTTGGTGCCAGAGTAGCTGGTAGGTGGGATCTGAGAGAGATCTACAAGAAGAAACGAGAAGTGCCAAAAGGCAAATAAAAAGAAGGTGAGAAAGAGAAAGGGAAGCAAAAAGGAGGAAACCAGAATGGTGAACTAAGGGAGCAAGCTGACGTAGCCTGGCCAGGGGAAACCCCCTGAAGAGTGAGCTGAAGGTGGCAAGGAGCCATGGTGACTGACAGAAGTATAGTCGGTGAGGAGAATCTGGCACTGTAGCAAGGTGGCATAGAGAGCTGGTACCTGGAAATGGCCAGGAATTAAAAAGGTTGATTTGAGCCGGGTGTGGTGGCACATGCCTATAGTCCAAGCACTGGGAAGCAAGAGGCCTGGGATCTCTTGAGTTCACGGGTTCAATACTACTCCAGGCAACACAGCAAGACTTGGTCTTGAAAAAAGGTGCCGGGTGCTGTGGCAGGTGCCTGTAATCCCAGCTACCTGGGAGGTCGAGGTTGGGGATAGCTTGAGTCTGCAGTACCCTGGGCAACATAGTGAGACCTAGTCTCAAAAAACAATAAAATAAAAAGCTGATTTGTGCATCAGCCATTGTGGAAGAAATTTGAAGCGCCTTGGAGAAGCGGAGCAGCTCAGAACACTGGAGAAGCGAAGAGAAGACGCCGGAGAAAGACTGGACTTGATAGAGTGCCTGCTTCAGGTGTGGAGGGGCGAAGGGCACCATCTTGGACATGTGTATTTGGGACCTTTGGGACTGAAAATGGTGAGTGGGGTAAGGTAACTGACCACTTGTGGCTTTGAAGACTTCTTTTTCCTGGTTAATTCCCTTTGTTAGTAAAACCCTGTTGTTTAACTGTTTTTGCAGCTTTGGCAACTGCTACGCGTGGATGAGACAGATCTGGTAAAAGCTGGGCAGCAGACTGCATTTTGAGAAGTTTTTTTTCCTATGGCTTGCTAGTTGGTGGCTTTTGCCCCTTTTAACCCCACATCAATGGAGCATCTACCATATGCCAGATGCCTTGATCCGCATCCTGGTCCGGTCAGGTGTGTCTGATTAATCCCGTTTTGACTTTGCTGCCATAGACTCTGAAGCTGCCCATCTTCCTCTGACGCTTCTCCTATATTATTCTGAACCTTGACGCTGTCACTTGTCCCATTGATAGCAGTGCTGAGTGAAATTGGGGCGTTGTGTCCCGTAGCATGATCATGCTGCACTGGAATTGATATTGGGTCGGGGGGGGGTTAGGGCCACCCAGTTTCAGAATGGCAGATGTTGTGCTCTGGTGGGTGGAGAAGCCAACCCTTCTTGTGAGAGGAGCATAGTGAGGAGATTTAAGGAGGGAAGAAGAGAGGGAAGGAGAGAGAGCAGAGGAGTGGCAGGAGCCTGGAGACCTTGGAGCTGCCACTGCCATGTGCAGGGAAGGAGCCATTCTGTGAGCTTCTATCCACAGCCTGAGCTGGTGAGGAGCTGGGATGGGGGCAGGAGGTGGGGGGAAGCATGCTGGAGCAACTTAGGACCTTTGTAAGCTGAATTGGAAATGTGGTACTTGGAAACTTGCTTTAACTTTGCAACTGTGAAGTTTGGGAATTGTCCTGAGACCTGAAGAGAATTTGGAGTGCTGCTGTTCTCATCGTGGGAAGTTTGAAGTGTTGCTGTTGCTTCAAGTGAGTCTTGGGGTTTGGGCCAAAAGAAGGCCGGAGCTGTGCTTTTGCAAGAGAACTGACAAGGCCACCTTGGTTTCTACATTTGACTTGAAGATAATAGCTGTGCTTTTGGAGGAGGATTGATGACACCATCTTGGCATTGAAATTGGATCGAAAAGAAGGGGAAAGCCTCCAGCTTACAAGCCCCATGTGTAGCAGCTGCCACTCAAAATGCATTTCAACAAGGGGTTCTATAGGGAGTTCAATAGGGAAAATGAAAAGTCCTTAAAGCCACCAGTGGCAGTTACAGTTATCTGACCCCAGTCACCATTCTCAGTCCCAAAGGTCCCAAAGACACAGTCCAAGATGGTGCATTTTGCCCCTCCAAACCTCAGAGGCAGGCGCTCGGCAAACTCTAGTCTTTCTCTGGCATCTTTTCTTTTCTTCCTCTCTCTCCAGTATCCCGAGCTGTTCTACTTCAAGGTGCTTCAAACTTCCTCCACAATTGCTGATGCACAAATCAGCTTTCCAAATTCCTGGCCATCAGTCAGGTTCCTGCTTTCCAGGCCACCTTGCTGCGGCCTCACATTCTACACACTGGCTACTCTTCCGCTGGCCACCATGACCCCTCACCACCACCAGCTCACTATTCCAGGGGGCTTCTGCCCAACCTGGCGACTCGGGTTTCTCTACCCATCTGCCATTCTCTTCTCTCCTCTCTGGAAACCTATGCTCCCATGTCCTTCTCCAGGTGCCAAAAACGTCTGAGCTATCCACTTCACGTGCTTCTCATGCAAATCCTCACCCAGCTGCTTCCTCCACCAGTTTTAAGCGCCATGCCCCCAAGGGTGGGAGAGGGGCACCCCATTTCAGTTTCTTCATCTGGCTTGAAGGTGGGGCAGTTGCCGTTTTGTGGACACATGTGGCTAAGAACCCATGTGCAGTTGTTTTGGATCAGAGACTGAAGTGGTTGGTAAGATAATCAAAAGGGGTTCCATTTATCCTTGGCGACCCTTGGCTATTTTGTCTTTTTAATGAGCAAATCTGTTTTGTTTCCTTTTAAGGTTAGTGTGGTCTTGCTACTGCTCAGGCAGCTGGGGTGAATCTGATGAGTAGCTGGGATTAAAGGGCCAGCTGGTCCGTTTGTAAGTTTAGTTAAGCATCCTATTTGTTGGTTTTGTTACCCAATTTCACTATGACTCAACAGTAGCCCATGAATGCCAGAGGCTGGGAAATGAAGGCAAGCAAGAGGACTTCTACTGAGCTCCAGCACACCCTCATTTTAGAGATCAGGGAGGTGAGTTGCAAAACAAATGCATGACTCACTCATAAAGGGGGAGCAGGCTCCAGGCAGATCCTTCAGGTTCCAGTGACATCATGGTCAAAATTCTAATGCAAGTAAAATCCACTGTAGCTCCTTCACAACAACTGGGATGCAAAATGATCTGCCCTCTGCCCTTGCTGGGGGTGGGGGAGTGGAGGGGTGGGGGGTGGGGGGTGCCAACAGCTTCCCTTCCCCCACAGAAGGAACCCCACCGTTGCTCCTGCAAAGCAGCAGAGCAGACACCTGCCCACTTGGCATGTTTTATCTCAGCGCCACATTTCCCTCCTAGGCCTCCATGGCGGGGCTGATCATAGATTTAAAGAAATACCCCATGGTGCTAGCTACACCCCTCCATCTGTCCCCTGCTGGGTAAAATCTGCTACAGCTGCAAGCTACACCTGCCAGCAGGGGAACTTGGGGGTGAAGGGCAATGTAGCAGGTGGATGCTCAAAGCTGGCACACGCTTTGCAGAAATTTTCTTTTGCTTTTGCCACTTTAAAGGAAATAAAAACAAAGGAGATGAAATGCTAAAGGGGAACAAAAGAGGGTGTGTGCATCTGGGCCTCCATTTCAGTGCAAAATGTCACTTTGCATTGGTTGGTAGGCTGAGAAGGTGACCCTCCCTCCACCAGAATCCAAATTGAAGCAGCAGACGCTTGTGTGGGTGCAGCTCGAGTTTAGGCTGGAAGTGACCTGCTGTGGGGGAGAGAGCTTCGGCTCAGGACCAGAAGCTCTGTTTTCTCTCCTTTTTTAGTGAAAAGATAAAAATCAAGGACTCCATTCCAGAATCTTCCACCTTCCCCCCTCTGCCTTGTCTCTTCCCTGATGGAAAATGGCCTTGGAAGACTAGACTCGTGGTCAGAGCAAAGTTGGGCCTTGGCACCGTCAAGACATGGTCTGTTGCTTTTCTAAGCCTTCATTTCCTCACCTATTGAGATATTACCTGATGCATAGCTTTTTTTGTGAGTCTTACATGAGTCCATGAATTGTGCTTGCAGCTGAATGCAGTACTCATTGTGTAATTAGCTGCCACTATTAGTAGTATGTGCATTAATAGGTGGACATACTGTAAGCTGTCCTGTGACCACCTCTCCCTGGTCTAGCAGGCAGGAGAGAAAAGTCATCTGCACAGACTTAGGTCTGTGGAACAGCTGTGCAAAATTCTACTTCCTGAGGGTAAAGGTAGTCTTTCAACTCCCAGCAAGACCAAAGAGACTGATAAGGAAGATTTAAATAGTGATGATCAAGCCCTTCCCTCTCCACTGTGCATCTTTTAGAAAGGAAGAAATTGATCCAGCATTTTTCTCTCACTGTACATAAATATATACAGCATCATTAGGTCAGAATCACTTAGGCCAGAAGTTACTCCCAATAATATTACCTTTTTGATAACAACCACTTACTTTTCTTACCTTTATACAGCAGACAGACTTGTGATGGTGGAGACAGTTTTCAGAAGATTGCTTCTGGAGTTCCCATTGTGGTTGTCTACACTTTGCCTATCACTGTGACTTTAAAAAAATATTAATCATTTTGTTATTTATGAAATCAGGTAGCAAAAAAGACCAAGCATGGTGCTTAATTAAACTTACAAAAAGGAGCAGCTGGCTCTTTAAACCCAGCTAGTTGCAAGACCAAACTATCTTAAAAAGAAGCAAAAAAAAGATTTCATCACTAAAAAGACAAAATAGGTGAACGTCACTAAGGGCACAGGGACCCTTTTGGAAATCTTACCACATAGTCCAGTCTTTAGTCCAAAAAAGATGCACATGATTCCTTCAGGCAAGTGTGTTCACAAAATGGCCGCCATCCCACCTTCAAGCCAAATCAAGAAACTAAGATGGCGTCGTCGATCCTTCCTCCAAAGTCACAGCTCCGGCATTCCTTTTGCTTCAACTCTGAAGTGACCCCAAACCAGCAAGACTCACTGAAGACCACAGCAGCCACCACTTCAGACGTCTCACGATGAGAACAGTAGCAACACTGCAAGTTCTCTTCAGGTCTCCAGACAATTCCCAAGCTTCAGTTTCTAAGTCAAAGCAGGTTTCCAAGTACCACATTTCCAAGTCAGCTTACACAGGTCACATGTTTCTCCAACATACTTTCCCGGGCTCCCCATCGCGTGGCTTCCTTCTCTACCCCACTGCCGCACATGGCAGCAGCAGCTCTGAGGCCTCCAGCCTCCCTACTGTTCTGCCACTCTCGCCCTTTTCCATATACCTGTGTCCTGCTCTCCAGTTGTTGCTTCTTCCTAAATCTCCTCTCTCTGTCCCTCTTGCAAGAAAACCTTAGTTTCTCTGAGTCTCTTTCCACCAGGGCAAAATGGCTGGCATCCTAATGCAACCTTACCAAGTTGGGGTCATGGGCCCCCCAATTTTGCCACATCACCCCTATCATTTACATATTTCTATGCATATATATATATATATATATATATATATATATATATATATACAGGTATACTTTACATCATTTTATTCCCTGAGGTTCACCCCCCACCATATCACCCATAAACCGCCATCTTGATCATTTTGTGCTCCTCCCTTCCCTGATTTCTGCACTCCCCCTGACACAGCTGCCTGCAGTTCTGTTATTAACTTGTTTTGTTTTTTCTTGGTCTTTTGATTGTTTTCCCTCTTGCCCATCTATAGGTGAAACCATATGGTTGCTGTCTTTTTCTTTCTGACTTACTTCTGCTAGTAGGATTCACTCTAGGTCCATCCATGTTATCAGTTTTGATTGTAGAATGATATTACATTGTGTAAATATACCACATCTTTTTCAACCATTCATCTGTTTGGGGACATTTGGGCTATTTCCATATCCTGGCTGTTGTAAATAGTGCTTTGAAAAATGTCTGAGTACAGGTGTCTTTTTGAATTAGTGTTTTAGTATGGGTAAATTCCCAGAAGAAGGATTGCTAGATTGAATGGTAGTTGCATTTTCAGTAGTTTGAGGGTCCTCCACACAGCTTTCCATGGTGGCTGGACCAGTTTGCATTCCCACCAGCAGCGTAAGAGTGTTCCTTTCTCTTAACATTCACGCCATCACTTGTTGTGGCCAGTTTTTAAATTTATTTTTTTGATATAGCCCATTCTTACTGGTATAAGGTGATAGCTCATTGTGGTTTTATTTTGCATTTTTCTGATTAGTAGCGAAGTTGAACATTTTTTCATATGCCCTTTGACCATCTGTATTTCCTCTTTGGTACAGCATCTTTTTACTTCCTCTTCCCATATTTTGACTAGGTTTATTGCTTTGTTTTTGTTAAGTGTGAGAGTTCTTTGGTATCTTTGTTAGCAGGTCCTTATCACTTGTGTGATGGGTAAAATTTTCCCTCCATTTGGTTGTTTCTTTTTGTTTTATTTATTGTCTCTTTAGACATACAGAAGCCTTTTCATTTAATGTAGTCCCAGCTGTTTATGTTTTTTCTTCATTTTTTTAGCATCTGCAGATGTGTCCTGAAAGGGATTTCTGAAGTGTAGGTCTTGGAGAGTTTTGCTCAAAATTTTCTCTGTGTATTTTATGGTTTCAGGTCTTAACATTCAAGTCTTTTATCCATTTTGAGTTGGTTTTTGTACATGGTGTGAGGCAGGGGTCTAAATTTATTTTTTTGCATGTAATGCAACTTTTATTCCACTTAGCAAATAGTGGTAGGATTGTCAGCTGGTGACACAAGGGGCACTGATGAGGACAAGTGGCCCTTCCTCCCTTCCTCTTGGTGCCCGTAATGGTGCCCATTTTCAGCTGCATCACCCAACTACAGGGTCAGTAGTAGTGGTAGCCGTGTTCCTGACTCCTGGATTGAGTGGCTTTTCTGGTGAAGGTAAGAAGACAGATGGAGGAGTGGAAGGCTTCAGGACTGGGCTTCTCTCCTCCTAGCATCTCCATAGGCTGCCTGGCACAGAGCCAACATGGATTTTGACTTCAGCCTGTAAGGGGTGTGATGTAACTGTTCCACTGTCCATCTTTTGAACCCATTTGTAAACAGACCTAAGTTCTTATGTGGTGCTCTCTCTGAAGGGGAGGAGTGGTCCTGTGACTGGTGGTGTCTGGGAAGGGGGGGGTGTCCAGGCTCCCTGTCCCAAGGAAGGGCAGAGTGGATCAGGGAGGAAGGGAAGCTGGAGAGGAGACTGGAAAACGGAGGGAAGAAGGAGGAAGGAACGAATGAGGAAACCTGTAGGAGGCATGCGGAGCAGAGACACGTGAAGATGCTGTGCTGGCTTCTCAGCTTTGAACTTGTACCAGGAACCTGAGGACATGGAAGGAGACACTTGAAACAGGCGTAGGTGAGAGACCCTGGGGAAGTCGGCCAGGGCAGCCTTTATCTTGATTTTAATTTTGCTCTTTCGTGGCAGCTGTGTTGAGGCCCACTGCCCCTCATCTGTGGCACCCACCAGAAGGAACTTTAGGCTAGAGCCAGGTCTTCAGGCCTCAGAGGCCATGCTTCAGGTCAACCCTGTTTGGCTGGGCGTTTGCCCACAAGGGTGTCATAACGTCAGGTGCTTGCTTTGGAAGTTGTTGTCTTGATTACACACTCACTGCATCAAAGTTCCTTTCTGTTGAAGGTCTCACGCACTAGAGAATATTTTATCTCCATGTGGTGGAGGCAGACCTCTTTAGAACCGGTATGTTTGAGGGTCTCACCCAGTCTGGTAACTGTGCCACTCCCAAGAGTACCCAGCAGGAGAATGTCTGAGAATGGAGTCCCCTGAAGGTCACTCATTTGATTTTTCCTTATTTTTATAAACGCCTTGCCCTTATTTTATTTCAGTAGCAAAGAGAAAATTCAAATAAACAACAGAGGAGAAAAGCTATTTCCCACCACGCACAGACAGCCACCATCCTCGACCTGGTTTTTAGCCAAGAAAACGATCCGGCCTTGGTTGCCAGGTTGCCGAGATGGGAAAACAGGCCACCTGGTGAGAAAGCCCTGGACCATGAGAGTGGCAGCCATCTGGGGTCAGCAGCATGGCTGGGGCCTGGCTGGAGGCAGGGGCTCTGGCAGAAGACAGCCTGCCCCCCACTGTGGGCACCTGCATGGACAGTGCCATCGCTGCCACCTGGCCAACCACCTCGCTCCCGATGCGGGGCCTGCTAAGCTCACGTGACAGGGTGTTTTTAAAGCTGTCTCATGCAAAGGAAAGCAGGACATAAACTAAAACCAGCACATTGAGTCAGCCTGTCTGCCCTCTCTCCCTCCCTCCCTTCCCTCTTTCTACTCAACCCCATGTGAATTCTGAACTCAGAATCTGAACTCAGAACCTGTCATCAGCGAGGTGGGCATGAACATCAGGGTGTTGAGCAACACGGAGGTTACCCTAGGGAGCCGTGGGGCCCCCCAAATGCTGTGATATTCCCACCCCTGCCTGGAATACAGGCAAGCAGACAGACAGACAGACAGACGGGCAGAAAAGCCTCCCTGGCATCTTTTTGTCCCCTCGCATGTCCACTGGCCTGGATCCAGGGTCCATCCTTCTGCAGGAAATGGTCTCCAGGGGACAGAAGCCATTTCCATCCCCAGGCCTCTCCAGTGCTGGGGGATGCTCGCTAACTGTTGACCCCTCCTGGACTGTGGAGATAATGTGTGTCTAGATTTTTCCAGCTGCCTCCTTACCCCAGGTTCATTCTAATTCCGCTTTCGAGATCTCCTGATTTGATGACATCATGGTGCTGTAGGAATGGAATGCTTCCCTAGGATTTCTGTCTCAGAGTTGGCATAGAAACCCTGGAGTTGTTCCTAAGGGGCAGCTTTCGAAGGGTGGCAGGCGGCAGAGCTCTTGTGTTCTCCTCTGGCAGTGCTGTGTGGTTCTGGACAGGTCACCCAACCTCTCTGAACTTCAGGTTTCTCAGGTGCAAAACTGGAGAGTATCGCAGAATATACCTCGCTGTGCTTTATTATGAAGGCTGAGCGTTCTGCGTCTACACTTACTCCTGTTTCACCCGCAGAGACTCCCTGTAACTTTTCCACTGCAGTTTCCTCTTCACCGGCATCTTCCTTCTTGTAAGCTGTTGGAGAGGAATAGCCGTAGCCATCCCTCAGAGAAGTGGTCAGCGCGCAGCAGTCTTTTGCACAAAGCTCTCCTGTCCCTCAGGAAGAGCCTAGACTCTCCACCCTCCACACCCCCTGGCCTATGCCCCACTGGCCCTCCGCCAGTCACTGATCCCCATCTGGGCTGGCAATTCAGAACACAGCCACTCTTTGAAGACGCCCTGTTTTAGCTGAACCTGAGATCCTTAGCCAGGATTTCCCAGAAAACAGCTGGTGCCCTCTAACCCCTGTGGGAGCCCAGTTCAGCAATGTGGGTGACCTGCATCTGGATTTAGGGGTCTTCTGCTTAGAGGGGCTGATCCCAGACATCTACTGGGGTTCAGAAAAAGGCAGCTGGGCATGTGGGCACCAGGGCATCCACACGTACTACCCTGCTGGAAGCAAGGCACCCCCTCGCCCCCTCTCCTCCAGCCCTGGAGAGTAGCCTGCTCCCCGCCTGCTCCCCCTCCTCGGCTGGCTGTGCTTTCCCCAGAGCCCTCCACGCTGCCCAGCAGGCTCTGTGTTCCTTGCTGTCTTGATTTGTTTGCTCTTTCTCTTTGCTTTCACCTTCAGGAGCGTGAACTCTCTGCATCCGCTGCTGCTATTGTTTTTCCGCTGTGTCCAGCTTCATAGTGCTGGGTGCAAAGCTTACATACGTGTCCGCATACACACACAACTCACATCTCGTTACATACACATTCTCCTATGTGCTTGTAGTCCTGCTCGCTTTATCTATTTGTATGTAGATATAGCCACACCGTGTGAGCGAAGACCTAACTCTACAGGTGCATTATGTGTAGTCATTGTGCACAGCTATACCGCATATCAAGCTCATTAGTTGAATGGATTAGTGGCAACTGTCCCTTCAGAACATAATAGTAATAGAGCAGTAATAGTAGTGAGACGCTTCTTCCCACCTCTGACTTCATTTTTCTTTGTTTTCCTCTGCCCACTTCACTCTGACCCTGTGTCTTTGTGCCACTTGCAAAGCTCCACTCGACCTCTGCCTGCCTGTTCTCCGCACCAGCCTTCCAGCCCATGTCAGCTGCAGCCTGGTAGACTTACAATCACCAGGCATGAATGCTTCCATCCCAAATGTCTCGATGTGCTCTCCTGTCGTTGCTGAAAGCTGCTCCGTGGAGGTGCCTGCACTTGCAGAGAAGAAATAGGACTGTAGGTTGTGAGTTATCATCATGCAAACCTAACACTCGGTTGTGAATTGGAATAAGCTCATCATCACCCTTGCCTCTTCTTGCATCTTCTGCCCCATCCGTAGCTGGTTCTCAGGGATACTGCCTTTCCCCAGGGCACCAAGGAGGAGAGGTGAGGAGGAGGCAGTGCCTGGCAGCCCCAGTCAGGCGAGGGTGGCAGGTGGACCGCCGGAATGGGCGTGGCTGTCCTTTGGGAGCGGACTGGCCTGAAGCAGACAGTCTGCACGGGCTGTTGACATGGTGCCCGGTCAGCCTGGCACCTGGGCTGCAGCCCTAATTTGGCTGCTAATGACCAGGATGCAGCCGAGCCAGGCTGTCGGGAACCTGTCTTGGTCTGTGCACCTTTGTCTTTCCTCTGGTTCCCTCGCTCGTAGATCAAATCTACCGTCTGTGTAATCTTTTCAAACGGGGCCTGCCTAAAGCCAGTCTTGAAGGCGTGCCAGCCCCCGGAGCTCAGCAGACTGGACGGAAACTCTGAGAGGCTCTCATTCAGGCCTGTCTCCTCTCGTATTGATGAGCAAAGCCTGGTCCTGAGACAGGGCTGAGTGAGGGAGGGAGGGCGATGGGAGAGCTAGGAGTATTTGCAATACTGACTCTTCTATTCCTTACACAAGGCAATGCATTTCTGTGGTTTGAGGGGTCCTGCCTGCGTTCCTCTTCCTCTTCCTCACTTTCCATCCTAGCACATCCTGTCACCTTCTCCCCACTTGGGATGTTCCCCCCTCCCCCATCTTCACCTGTTCTTGTTCAATTCCCATTATTAACCTTCAGCTGTGTCTCCCTGCTGTAGTCATATCCTTCTCCTGCTTCCCCTGCATCGGTTTCTCGCTGCTCCAAATAGGATCTTGGATCAGACACCCCAAGACACTCAGTTCAGCTGTCCTCTGGACACCCCACTGGCAGTTGGAGCATTCTGAGTTACAAACAATGAAATCACTTGAGAATGAGAAGAGGCTTCTGTTCTGGCCTAAATCCTCCACCGTTTCCTCGTCCAATAAGAGATGGTCACATTCTAAGCTTCTGCCCTTTTCCTAATCAATGAAGCAGTCCCTACTCCCCTTTTTAAGACCTAGAAGAATGCAGCTGGGGGCAGGGTGCACAGGTCTCATCCAGGTGTGGGTTGATGGGTGAGCATGGCACCTCTAAGAATCTCATTTCCCTCAGATGAAGGCTGAGGTCACCTCTTTCTTGGCTATTATGTAAAGTCCCTTCGTCCTCCTTCACCCCTGGCCTTGATATCTCAAGTCCCTAAGCACGGGCTAACTATCCCTACCCACACCCTTGTTCTTTGGAATTTACAGCTGTGTAAGTTCCCTAGATGGGTGTTAATACATCCTGGACTGTTCACCTAACCTGCCTGACTCAATTTGTCCATCTCCCTTGAAAGAACCCAGATGGGTGGGAAATTCCCCTGCCCTGACAATCTCCAACCCCCTTGTGGTGGACCATCAGATGCTGCATCTCCTCCATGGCTCTGTTCTGTCAGTCTTTTCTAGATTCACTCACCCCTCAACCACTATCCCCCAGCTACCTGGGCTTTTCTCAAACTCCTGGGATCCTTTTGCAAATGCTGAAACTCTCTTCAGTGCCCTCAAGTCTGCATGTCACTAGTGTCTTCTCATCATTCTGCAGCAAGACCTTCTTGAATGCTCGTCCACATATAAGCACTACCTCTGTCCCCACCCATCATTCTCAATACCCTCCTCCTGATCCAGGGACTTTATAGCACTTCTTAATAGTCCAAAAATAGCTTGCTAATTTGTTCACACATTAACTGCCTGTCTTTCCTTATTTCAGTGTCAGCTGTATAAGAATAAGGAGCTTATGGTCATACTAATTGCTGTCTTCCTGGTTCACATGATAGTGTCTGGCACATAGTAGGTGCTAGAAAAATAGAAACACTTTAAATAAATGATCCAATAGTTGGAACTTCACAGGCAAATTGTGACAGAGCCCCAAATCACTCATTGTATTAAAATTAAAAAAAAAAAAGATGATCTATAAAGCACCTGACCATTGAAGTTGAGTGTAATTTATAAAAGTGGATCCACATTCATTCTTTTCCTGGGTCCTCATTTATCACTTGCTCCCTGAGGTAGGTGAAGGGCCACATTTTGAAGACTTGGTATCTAAGCACCAGTGAGATTATTAGTTGCCAAAGTGATGCCACTTTTATCTTGCAAGGTGACATCCTCTTTCCCAGTGGCAAGGGCCCCAGTTGGGGGTTACTGTTCTTACACTGGGTTCTAAGTTCAAACTCTGTGATTGCCACAGCTGTACATCTTCTCATGTACAAAGCCTGTAGGATTCCTGCTCGGTCATACTTGTGTCTGGCACATTGGCAATTTTCAAGGGTTAGTAGTGTTGGAGGGTAACCTTCACAGTTTCCTTTCAGAAGGAGAGAAAGGGAGGAAGAAGGAGAACACGGTTTTTGTGAAGTGGGATGATTGACAAGTCTCCCTCCAAGAAGGAGTGGGGAAACAAGGGGAGAAGGTTACAAAAAGAGCTTAGAAGAAAGAAACTGGATTCAACCATTTTGAAGGAGGATGTGAGTCCGGCCACATAGCCAGGGTAGTGGACCTGTTGCCTTGTACCCAGGCTGGTGAACTCATGGCTTTGGCATGTACAAATTGAGTGTGTGTGCTGAAGGAGTCCAAAGAGTTTGGAGATTTGAACTTCATGTTGGAGTTTGTCATATCTAGTTTGACTCAGATGCTTTAAGAGAGGCTATGATTGAGGCCTAAGAAGAGAACGTGAAAGAGAAAAAGAAGACATCCTGATACTTCGACTACATGCTTGAAGAAAGTTGAAATATGCCAAAGGAGGAAAAGAGGAATGCCCTGCTTTTTCAACATGTGCTACTAAACTCAGATTAATTAAACATAGTGGTGAGGTGACTAGGGACTAATGACAGCTTTTGAACAATGGTGGGGTAATTGGGTTTTTCATGTTTATCTTGTAGTGTATATATGCCTTTTTTGCTTTGTTTTTGTTGAGCTGTAGGAGCTCTTTGTGGATCTTTGTTATCAGACCCTTGTCACTTATCTGGAGGGCAAAAATTTTCTCAGCTGGGAGTTTTTAAAGCCTTGAATATACCTATTACCCAGAATTTGAATGCTAATAAAAAGAACCAGAGCTCTTAGAGGAATGCCTTCCTAGAACTGCAAATAGTAAATATACAAGATAAGTCTGGATAATCTTGCCAATCCAGAAATTAAAATGCACAATCACACCCACACCTACACAAAAATGGGGTTTGTGACAAAATGACATAGAAACAGAACAAATTGGTTCCCAACAGTCAAAATTGAACTAATTTGAATAATGAAAAATACAATATTGGCTTATCTCCCAAAGCATAAAATAAATATCCTTAGGTTCATACAGATATAAATGGTGGAATGAAAAGTAATGGGGAAAGAAAGCTAGTTTCTTCTGCAGAAGAATTCCAAATCATATATATGGGCTCTCTATACTCAAGGAGGTGCATCCACCCCTCTCTTTTGAAGTGTAGGTGGAAAGAAGGTGGGGGGCTGGGATGGGCATGGAAAGATTACCTTTATAGAGGAGATGCCTGAGAGATATTGCCTCAGCCAGGTGGTCAAGTTGAAGCAGTGATAAGACATGTGAGTCTGCATCTCTCATGGGACCTGATGGAAACAGGATTTCACCCCATGGTCTTCTCAAACCCCACAGTCCCTCTTGAATCATTGGGAAACTAGCAGACAACCCCAGTGGGGGGACTTAATACAGAATAACTGACCAATGCATCTCAAAACAGTCAAGGTTTTCCAGGTCATCAGAAACTAGGAATGTCCAAGAAACTTGCAGCTAAGAACCTAGGAGGCATGTTCAAACACAAGGTGGAGTCCTGGGGCAGAAAACAGACCTGAGCTGCCGCTAAAGAAGCCTTGTAAAACACAACTTTACCTGACCATGATATATCTGTACTGATTATTTCATTTTGGCAAGATAGCCTGGGGTAAGACATTAATAACTGGGGCCCAAGTGCAGAATATTTAGGAGCGCTGATCTATCTTCACAGTTTTTCCTAATCACAGCAATCATGATGTCATAATATTAAAAGTTTAATTTAAAAAACCTGCTCAAATACATGTAGGTAAGTGATAGAATTAGTGACTAATTTTTTAAAAAAATTTGAGTCCAATTGTTATTTATTGTCATGAAGAATGGTCATATTTTCAAACAATAGATTTTAGAGTAATGTCTTTCATGTGACTCACGTAGTCTGAGTACAAATATCCTCTTGCATCTTGTAGAGAAGAATATTAAAATGCGTTGAGATTCAAAATAGTTATATTTTCATATCAAAGTATGTAAAGCAAATGTGGTCATGCATGATGACCACATGCATGGGAAGAATGTGTCAATAATTTTTTTTTATTGACATCTGATTGCTGGGGTAACACCATTAACTTTTCCTGGTATACCTTTCCATTGCTGTTGTGGTTACTGAGTTCATGTCACTTTGTCAAGTTTTAAGTCAATAAAGAGATAAAACACACACCTCCAGGTGATTCTGAAGATCGGGAATAGTGGACACCTTCCAGTACAAGCAAGATGACTGGTATTATGAGTATGTTATAGCTTCCAAAACCACAACAGAGAAGATGCTGTTTGATCGCCATAGTTTTATTATCATCCCATTTTAAAGATGAGCAAATAGTTGCTTAGGGACATGCTTCAAATTTCACAGCTCATCAATGGGAGAACAGAAGTAAGGTCACAGGCCACACGCACATTTCATGTGACTCGCATAGTCTGGGTACGAATGTCCTCTTGTAGCCTATAAGAAAATCTTTGGGCTAGATTCAAGATCTTCTAAAGGAAACAAATGATTTCAAATGATCTTACATTGACATCCCCAGGAAGGAGGCTCTAGGTTCCATTTTATTATTATTATTCATTCCAGCACTACATAGACTATGTACACACTTGTCTTCTATACAACACTTTAAACAGTGGTTTTGCATGTAATAATTAAGGTTTTTTCATTTATAATTCACTTGTAATTTGTTTGTAATCCAAATCATTCTAATGAAAAGGAAAAGTAATGTCTCATGTTTACAGAAAGTTCATGAATTTTGATCCAAAAACTCATACCACGTTGTCAAGAATTTCTTCCATATCTTCGTTCTCACCCTCAGTGTCCATGTGTTGGCTTCATTCTCACTTGGCTCTTCTGCTGCAGTCCAGCATCGGCCAGCACTAGTGGGCAGCAGGTCTAATGCTCGCTGGTCATCACTGACTTCTTGGGCACGCTTGGGAGCTTGGATCTTTTGTCAGCCCCTGACTTGAGCTCTGTGCTTACAAGGAGGCAGAGGTCTTCTTGACTAGACCTTGCAGATACTATTTCTGGAGCACAAAGATAGCGTCAGCCTATAAAAAAGCTCACAGAGAGTAGAAAAGAATGTCTACACTCAGTGCAGTTCATTCCCTGCAGAGACCCAGATGCCTTGGTGTAGGTTAAATGAGTTGTGGAAGTTTTCCATAACTTCCACCATTAGCCTCTATGACCAGCACCTGTGGTGTTGGAGGTGGCACATAGCAGGCCCAATGGGTATGTAAGTGGGCACACCTGGGTCTAGGAGGAAACAGCTAAAAGGGTGGGATCTCTTGGGAGGGGGGAGGGGAGAAGGGAAAGAGGATACCAGTGAGAACATGAGGAGGGTGTGAGGGTGAGTTTGGAGGGTAGAGGAGACAGAGAGAGAGAGACAGAGAGAGAGAGACAGAGAGAGACAGACAGAGACAGACAGAGACAGACAGAGAGAGAGACAGAGAGAGAGACAGAGAGAGAGACAGAGAGAGAGACAGAGACAGAGAGACAGAGACAGAGACAGAGACAGAGAGACAGAGAGACAGAGAGACAGACAGAGAGACAGAGAGACAGACAGAGAGACAGAGAGACAGACAGAGAGACAGAGAGACAGACAGACAGAGAGACAGACAGAGAGACAGAGAGACAGACAGAGACAG